>WBNM01019208.1:18453-40331 GCA_013399055.1 Ramphastos sulfuratus | reverse complement strand
CTCTGTGCTCCCTGCCTGTACCTCTGTGCTCCCTGCCTGCACCTCTGTGCTCCCTGTTTGTACCTCTGTGCTCCCTGTTTGTACCTGTGCTCCCTGCCTGCACCTCTGTGCAGATGCAGGCCCAGCCAGACTTCATTCCCATCAAACATCCTCTTAGCTTCCCCACAGGCAGAGGGAGGCAGCCCTGGGGAAGCCCACCCATGCCCTCACACACACTGCCTCTGCTAGCAGCAGCATTGCAGGAAGGGTATGGAAATTATTAAGCCCTGCTGTAGTGTGCTGAGGCAGGCTGAGTGTGCAGGGAAAGGATTATCTCACTCTCTGATATTATATAATCTGTTTAGACTGTGCCACTTGATGCTTATTTAAGGAATGAATGAGCACTTTGCTCTGGGATGTGCCACCCCTGAGTTCTGACATCAGCTCTCTAATCCCCTCTAATGAATATATTGCTTTGCTTTTCAGCCCTTCCCTCACTACCTCCAGTCACATTTCTGGGCCAGAGTCATGACTCTCACAGACCACAAATGTGCTCAAGGTGGGCAGGGGACTGCTGGAGAGGGTAAAGGGTTGTGAAGATGCTGAGGGGACTGGAACATCTCTGGTAAAGGAAGGGATTGCTGGAGAGGGGACAGCAAAGGGCTGTGAAGATGCTGAGGGGACTGGAACATCTCTGGTGAAGGAAGGGATTGCTGGAGAGGGGACAGCAAAGGGCTGTGAAGATGCTGAGGGGACTGGAACATCTCTGGTGAAGGAAGGGACTGATGGAGAGGGGACAGGAAAGGGCTGTGAAGATGCTGAGGGGACTGGAACATCTCTGGTGAAGGAAGGGACTGCTGGAGAGGGGACAGCAAAGGGCTGTGAAGATGCTGAGGGGACTGGAACATCTCTGGTGAAGGAAGGGACTGCTGGAGAGGGGACAGCAAAGGGCTGTGAAGATGCTGAGGGGACTGGAACATCTCTGGTGAAGGAAGGGACTGCTGGAGAGGGGACAGCAAAGGGCTGTGAAGATGCTGAGGGGACTGGAACATCTCTGGTGAAGGAAGGGACTGCTGGAGAGGGGACAGCAAAGGGCTGTGAAGATGCTGAGGGGACTGGAACATCTCTGGTGAAGGAAGGGACTGCTGGAGAGGGGACAGCAAAGGGCTGTGAAGATGCTGAGGGGACTGGAACATCTCTGGTGAAGGAAGGCTGAGGGACTTGGGGCTTTGCAGCCTGGAGAAGGCTGAGGGGAGATCTTCTCAATGCTTATAAATGCTTAAAGGATGGGTGCCAGGAGGATGGGGCCAGGCTGTTTTTAGTGGTGCCCAGCAACAGGACAAGAGATTGATGAACACACATTTGAGCATAGTTAGCTCCATCTAAACATAAGGAGGAACTTGGGGGTGGTGGAGCACTGGGCCAGGTGGAGCCTCCATCTCTGGAGTCCTTTGAATACCATCTTGAGCAGCCTGGCCTAGGTGACCCTGCTGTGGCAGTGGGGGTGGCCTCAATGATCTCAATGAACAATTGTTCCTGCTTCTAATTCTGCTCCTTGTCCTATGGGGTCTGGCAGAGAGGAAAGCTGGCAGCTCACCTTCCAGCTGCTGTGTCCTGGGGAGCAGAGACTCAGTTCACCTCCAGGCAGCCTGGGAGACAGACACATCTCCCTGGGGCTGCAGTCCAGCCCTGCAGCCCATCCCCTTAGCCTGAGACTGACACAGGCAACTCCCAAGTGCTCCAACATGCCCCACAGATGGAATTCTGCAGCTCAGATCCCTTGTCCTGCCCATTCCAAGATCTGTGGTGCCTCAAAGAAGATAAAAGCAGCAATCAGAAAGCTACTGGCAGTGAAAATCTCAACCTTCCCCACTGCCCATGGTGCCTGCTTCCCTCTCTGCCTCCAGCCTTCCCCACTGCCCATGGTGCCTGCTTCCCTCTCTGCCTCCAGCCTTCCCCACTGCCCATGGTGCCTGCTTCCTTCTCTGCCTCCAGAGGTCACTTCCAACCCCTTCCATTCTGTGATTCTGTCTTCATGCCACACTCAGGTAAGGGATGGTTAACTCTGCCAGAGCAACAGAATGTTCTCCACCTCTCTCAAGCAGACCAAAGCAAACTTCTCCTGCAGATAAGGTGAAGCAAAGAGAAGAATGCCAAGTGTGTGTGGACACAGCCTGCTGCCACTGTGCCACCCTGCATGTGGTTAACCTGCAGTGGTGTGGGCTGTGGAGAACACTCACACAGAGCTTACTTCTGCTCCTTCCTTCCTGTAAAGCAAAGTCCCTGAACCAAAGTCTCTTTACACAGTGAGGGGCCAGAGGAGAGAGCAACAGGCAAACCTCCACAGAGCTGTGGGTGCCCTGCTTTCAAACATGCCCTCTGCAGGGAGCCAAAGGCTCACAGCTCAGGGAGGGGAAAGAAGAGAACACCTTGCCAGGAGCTTTGTGCAGGGGCAATTATCTTGCCTCATTTTCTCCTTTTGGGAGCAGTGGCTCGGAGGTGTAACCAGCTCCTGCAGCAACATGCAGGCTTACTCACTACTCCTTTGACCTGGGCTGGTATTGTCTCACCTAGTTTGCCAGGGCAGAGGCATGCAAGCCTAGGCTCCCATGCTCACAAGCACAGGGCTGGTGCCAAAGCCAGCTTCTTTCCTGCACATGCTTGGTGGTGAGGAACTCACAAAGACCCTTCTAGAGGAATAGAGTCTCCAGCACAGTCCTCTTTTCTAACCTGTTGAAACACTTTTCCCTTTCTTCCAGCAGCTCACACAACAATGTGCAGAACATTAAGCAGGAAGCTTTTCCTCTGCTGGTACTTAGCCAGGAGCATGGGTTTGGGGGCTGCCAGTTGTGGGCAGCTCCTTCTGGGCTGAGGGCCAGCCTGGCTTGCAGCTAGGCATGGATGCAGTGGAGTTGCAGGAAGGCAGCCTCCACCCTCCTTGCAGTCCACAGGAATAATTGTTCCTGCTTCTAATTCTGCTCCTTGTCCTATGGGGTCTGGCAGAGAGGAAAGCTGGCAGCTCACCTTCCAGCTGCTGTGTCCTGGGGAGCAGAGACTCAGTTCACCTCCAGGCAGCCTGGGAGACAGACACATCTCCCTGGGGCTGCAGTCCAGCCCTGCAGCCCATCCCTAGCCTGAGACTGACACAGGCAACTCCCAAGTGCTCCAACATGCCCCACAGATGGAATTCTGCAGCTCAGATCCCTTGTCCTGCCCATTCCAAGATCTGTGGTGCCTCAAAGAAGATAAAAGCAGCAATCAGAAAGCTACTGGCAGTGAAAATCTCAACCTTCCCCACTGCCCATGGTGCCTGCTTCCCTCTGCCTCCAGCCTTCCCCACTGCCCATGGTGCCTGCTTCCCTCTCTGCTTCCAAGTCTGCAGTTGCTGGGTCAAGGAAGTAAAAAAATTGAGGCCACAGCTCGAGTATTGTGTTCAGTTTTGGGCACCTCAATACAAGAGAGATGTGGAGATGCTGGAGCCAGTGTAGAGAGGGCAACAAAGCTGGGGAAGGGCCTGGGGACTAAGTCTGATGAGGAGTGACTGAGGGAGCTGAGGATGGTTAGTGTGAAACAGAGGAGGCTGAGGGGAGACCTCATTGCTGTCTACAGCTACCTGAAAGGAGGTTGTGGAGAGGCTGCTGCTGGGCTCTGCTCACAGGTAATTGGAGACAGAAGAAGGGGGAATGGCCTCAAGCTGAGGCTGGGGAGGTTTAGATTGGACATTAGGAAGAAGTTTTTCACAGACAGAGTGGTCAGGGACTGGCATGAGCTGCCCAGGGAGGTGGAAGAGTCACCCACCCTGGCTGTGTTTAAAAGTGCTTTGGATGTGGTGCTTGGGGCTATGGTTTGGGGTGCACCTTGCAGAGTAGGGTTCTGGGTTGGACTTGGTGCTCCTGAGAGGCTTTGCCAGCCTGAATGTTTCTGTGACTGTGAAATTTCTGCTCTTGCTTCCCCATCCTTTCCCTAGAGGAGAAGTCAGCAATGGCATCATGTTAGCAGGGAGTAAAATCTACTTCATTCATGCCTTTTTTTTTTTTCATCACTTCCTTTCCTCCCCCCTCATTTTTAAAGCAGGCTTTACATTAGACAGGTTAGTGGTAGGAAGAGCTCTGTGTGTGTGTGTGTGTGTGTGTAACAGGCAGGGCTGACTGCAAACTGCTGCAATCACAACAGAGCCCTGATGGGGAGGAGAACTCTAAGCCACCAAGCAAGCAAGAAGCACTCTTGACTGCAGGGAAACATTCTGGCCTGGCCCCAAAACTCAGCCCCACTTGGCTTGCAGGGCTGCTTCTAGGGCTCTTTGCTCTCTCCCAGATAACTGCACTCACCAAGCTAGCAGTAGCCTGGATTTTTTTTTTTTAAGCAAAGCCAGTGCTTAGGAAGCCACAAAAGCTCCTGGTTCCACTGCTGCAAAAAGAAAACAACCAATAACACTGTGGCTGAAATGGCATAGTTGCAAACCCAGGTTTTAAAGGCACCATCATCACCACTGCAGAGAAGCTCCTGTGCTCAGTTTCATCCCTCCCATCCTTGTTTTGATCATCCTTGATGATCTTTGAGGTCTCTTCCAACCTTGGTGATACTGTGGTACTGTGTTTTTCTACTGCTCCCTGAGAACAGAGCAGTTCAGGGTTGAGGCTTTCTGGGGTTAGCAGTGTCAGAAAGCTTTGAGGTGCAGGAGCTAACCTCAAGTCGTTTTGCAATGGCCACAGGAAATGGGGAGGTGGTGGGGAAACTGTCTCAGCAGCCACATGGATCTGAAGAGGGGGTAGGCAGGGGTGGCTGACCTGCCAAACTATGTGAAACAGCCTCCAGACAGCTGCAGCCAGCCCCAAAGGCACTCTGGTAGCTCTGATTACAGCTCTCAGCCTTCACACTGCTCCTCACCTCAAATAGTTCAGCACACTCACTTTCCAGCCCCACTTCATCTCTTACCCTGCTAAGCTCTAACACCAACCTGAAAGACTTCCCCCTCCTCCCATCCATTGTCTGACTGAAATGGGTTCTCTCAGCTCACTGTAGCTGTGGCTAACCCCAGGGTCTGTGCCTTATAAATCAGAAAATCATAGAATCACAGAATGTCAGGGGCTGGAGGGGGCCTCCAGAGATCATTGAGCCCAAGCCCCCTGCTACAGCAGGACCACCCAGGGCAGGGCACACAAGAACACATCCAGGTGAGGCTTGAAAGCCTCCAGAGAAGGAGACTCCACATCCTCTCTGAGCAGCCTGCTGCAGGGCGCCAGCACCCTCACAGCAAGGAAGTTTCTCCTCGTGTTGAGGGTTCCAGCTTGGATCCACCACTCCTTGTCCCATCACAAGACACCACTGAAGAGAGCCTGGTACCCACCCTGCAGCTATAATAAAACACTGGTTTCAACTGTCTGCCTTGGGGCATGATTAAATGGCCATGGTGGTGTTGGGCTGATGGTTGGACTTGATGACCTGAGAGGTCTTTTCCAACTAAAACAATTCTGTGATGTGATGGGGAAAAAGAATTGCAGGATCCTCCAGCAGGTCACTAACCTCCACAGTTCCCTGATTTTATAGACTCATAGAATGGGAAGGTTGGAAGGGACCTCAAAGCTCAGCCAGTTCCAACCCCCTGCCATAGGCAGGGACACCTCTCACTAGCACAGGTCACTCAAGGCCTCATCCAACCTGGCCTTGAACACCTCCAGGGAGGTTGTGGAGCACAGAAGACCTCCAGGGAAGTTGTGGAGCACAGAATCACCCAAGGTGATCAAAGATCAAAGATCAGGTTGGGTGATTCTGTGCTCCACAACCTCCCTGGGCAACCTGTGCCAGTGTCTCACCACCCTCACTGCAAACAACTTCCTCCTAACATCCACTTTCAATCTCCCCTCTGACACTTCAAACCCATTCCCCTTGTCCTGGCATTGCAAGCCCTTGTCAATAGTCCCTCCCCAGCCTTCCTGGAGCCCCCTTCAGATCCTGCAAGGCCACTCCAAGCTCTCCTGGAAGCCTTCTCTTCTCCAGGCTGCAGAGCCCCAACTCTCTCAGCCTGTCCTCACAGCAGAGCTGCTGCAGCCCTCTCAGCATCTTGGTGGCCTCCTCTGCACTGGCTCCAACACTTCCATGTCCTTCCTGTGCTGGGGGCTCCAGAACTGCACACAGGACTGCAGCTGGGGTCTGAGGAGAGCAGAGCAAAGGGGCACAATCCCCTCCCTTGCCCTGCTGCCCACACTGCTCTTGCTGCAGCCCAGCACACAGTTGCTGTCTGGGCTGCACTCACACTGCAGCCTCATCTTGAGCTTTTCAGCACCCCAGACCCCCAGGGCCTGTTCCTCAGGGCTGCTCTCAGCCATTCCCCACCCAGCCTGGAGCTGTGCTTGGCATTGTGCCTACCCAGGTGCAGGACCTTACACTTGGCCTTGTTGAATGTCATGAGGTTGGGCTGGGCACAGCTCTGCAGCCTGTGCAGGTCCCTCTGGATGGATCCCTGCCCTCTAGCAAGTGACTGTGCCACACAGCTTGGTGCCATCTGCAGCCTTGCTGAGGCTGCACTGATTCCTCTGCCCATGGCACTGACACAGATGTCAAACAGCACTGGTGCCAGCACTGACCCCTGAGGGAGCCACTTGGCACTGGTCTGCAGGTGGACATTGTGCATTGATCACCACTCTCTGTGTGCCACCAGCCAGCCAGTTTCTTACCCAGCAGTGCTCCACACATCCAGTCCATGTTTTTCCAGCTTGGTGACCAGGATGTCCTGTGGGAGGAATGAGTCTGTGATTCCCACTCAGGAGCTGCAGGGGGATGGACAATGCCCTGACCACGAGCACTGCTTCACTCCTTCTTCAAGGAGGTCCAAGCTGAACTGCCCTACTCAAAACTCTGCAGCTCAGCTGGACTAAGAGAGGCTACAGCACTGGCAACAGTGATAAAGTGCAACAAGCTCCCACCTCAGGATGCACAGAAGAGAGCACCCAGAGCAAGCTGCCACACACACAGCCCAAGCTCCTCCAGGCTGCTGGATCCCTTCTCCCTGACCAGACTGGACAGCAGCCTTGATGATGCTCCTGAGCCCAAAAAACCCCAACCTGACTCCAGGAGTGTCCTTTGCCTTCCTGTCCCTGGGAGGCAAAATGAAACAAAGGGAAACTGAGGGAGCTGGGGATGGTTAGTTTGAAAAAGAGGAGGCTGAGGGCAGAACTCATTGCTTCTACAACTACCCAAAGGGGCATTGTGGAGAGGCTGCTGCTGGGCTCTGCTCACAGGGAACTGGAGACAGAAGAAGGGGGAATGGCCTCACGCTGAGGCTGGGCAGGTTTAGATTGGACATTAGGGAAAAGTTTTTCACAGAGAGAGTGGTCAGGGACTGGAATGAGCTGCCCAGGGAGGTGGTGGAGTCCCCCAGCCTGGCTGTGTTTCAGGGTGGTTTGGATGTGGTGCTTGGGGCTGTGGTTTGAGGTGACTCTTGTAGAGGAGGGTTCTAGGTTGGGCTTGGTGCTCCTGAGGGGCTGTGCCAGCCTGGGTGTTCTGTGATTCTGTGACCCTGTGAAACTGATGGCATCTCTCACACAGGCTGGGAGAGGTCCCTGCCCTCCTTCCTAGCCCTGTGCTGCCACACCAAGCTTTCCTGCCTGAAGGGATCACCAGATACAAATGATTCATCAATCAGTGCTGATGGCAGCACAGTCCTCAGCGTGCTTTGGCATCACAAACATTAATTATTGCACAGCCTCTTGACTCAGATACACAGCCTGACCTCTTCCATCCTGTCCCTCTCCTCACACCAAGGAAAATGAAACAGAGGAGCTGCTAAAATGAATTAAACTGAGTCTCCTGAGTGCCAAAGCAAGCAGAAACCCTCAGCCCCTGGTCACCCCAGTCCCCACTCAAGCTAGCAGAGCCTGGGTTCCCAAGCTCTGGCATTTTGAGTCTTGATCTTTTTTTTTTTTACATCCTTATCCAACTTGGAGAGGCAAATGAAGTCCTCAGAACTGTGCTTGGAATAGACCAAGGGATCAATTCCCAGTAGGAATTGACATGAGAACCCATTAAGGTGGTTTTCTTGTCCCAGCTAAAGGCAAATCACAGAATCCCAGAATGAACCAGGTTGGAAAAGACCTCTGAGATCATTGAGTCTAACCTAGCACCTAACACCTTCTGATTCACTAAGCCATGGCAGCAAGTGCCTCATGCAGCCTCCTTTAAACACCTCCAGGGGTGGGCACTCCACCACCTCCCTGGGCAGCCCATTGGAATGCCAATCACTCTTGCTGTGAAAAGTAAGGTTTAAAACCAACCACAACAAAAAAGGTAAGGTTAAAAAGAAAAAAAAAAAAGCCACTCAGAAGATCTTAGGCTCAAGCCCATTGTTGCCATCACCACAAACCTGGCTCTGTGCCACCCTTCCAGTTTGCTGAGCTCCACCAGTGTGAGTGACAAGAGACTCTGGCTTCTCCCTGGCATGCCAAGCTGGTTGGCTTTGCAGGAGCACACATTTCAGCAGCAGCCTGTCTGGAGTCCACATGAATGAGAGCTTAGGCCCAGGAATGTTTCATTGAAGCCTCCTTCCACAGTGCTCACTTGGCCATGCTGCTGACCTTTGAGGACCTGGGTTGGAATCCAGAGGCACTGCACAGTGCCAAGACCAGCAGAGCCCAATTATCAGGGCATGTGGCACTCTCAGAGGAGGAATGGATGAGTCTCCCACAGACCACTTCAAAAGCAGAGATAAGCCAGCATCAGCCTCTCCCAGCCACATTACCTCTGGGTCTGGTTACTTCCTTCCACCATGAGGTTATTGTTCTTTTGGCTTTGGGGTTTTCCCCCTCCCCTTTTAGGAAGCTTTCTCATCTCATCTCAATCCCCTTACATTCTTTTGACAGCTGGAAAATTAGCAACTAGGAAAAACCTCAGCACAGAGTCACACAATGCCAGGGGCTGGAAGGGACCTCCAAAGCTCAGCCAGTCCAACCCCCCTGCCAGAGCAGCAGGAACACAGGAACACATCCAGGTGGGGTTTGGATATCTGCAGAGAGGGAGACTCCACAGCCCCCCTGGGCAGCCTGTCCCAGGGCTCTGTCACCCTCACAGGGAAAAAATTCCTCCTCATGGTTAAATGAAACTTCCTCTGCCTCAGCTCCCACCCAGTGCCCCTTGTGCTGTCCTTGGGCATCACCCAGCAGAGCTGGCTCCAGCCTCCTGGCACTCACCCTGCACATTGATACCCATTGCTGAGGTCACCTCTCAGTCTCCTCTCTCCCAGCAGCACAGCTCCAGCTCCCTCAGGCTCTCCTCCTAACAGAGCTGTTCCATTCCCTTCATCTCTTTTACNTGCAGCTTCCATCCATTGCTCCTTGTCCTATCCCAGACAGCAGTGAGCAGAGCCTGTCCCCCCCCTCCTGATCCCCAGCCCTCAGAGAGTTATAAGCATTTGTTAAATCCCCTCTCAGCCTTCTCTTCTCCAGACTCTCAGCCCCAGGTCCCTCAGCCTCTCCTCACCAGGCAGTGCTCAGTCCCCTCAGCATCCTCACAGCCCTCCCTTGGACTCTCTCCAGCAGATCTTTCCCCTTCTTCAACTGGGGAGCCCCAAACTGAAGGCAGTGCTCAAGATGAGGTCTCAGTAGGGCAGGGCAGAGGGGGAGAAGAACATCCCTGGATCTTCTGGACACTCTCTTCTTAATGCCCTCCAGGATCCCCTTGGCCCTCTTGGCCACCAGGGCACATTGCTGCCCATGGATGTTCTCCACCAGCACTCCCAGGTCCCTCTCCACAGGGCTGCTCTCCAGCAGATCACTTCCCAACCTGTTCTGCTGCAGTTTATTCTTCCTCCCCAGCTGCAGGACTCTGCACTTGTCCTTGTTGAACCTCATTTGGTTCCTCTGTGCCCAGCTCTCAGTGTGTCCAAGCCTCACCGAGGCCAGAAGCCATGGCTGACAAAAGAGTTGAGTTTCATCCCCCTGTAGCCACAAACATCTCAGCCAGCAGAAAGGTGAAAGAGGAAGAGCTACTCAAAAGCAACTTGCAACTCCTAAACCCATGTGTGAAGACAACTGGAGGCACTCAGAGCTTGCAGGTGTTGCCAGGCTCTACACCACCACCAGGCAAGATGTTCACAGCAGCATCATTCCAGTAACAAACTCAAGCACCAGGCTAGGAAATATCAACATTCCTCTCACCCATGTGCTACACAGCCTGAAATTTCTGAGCTACAGCTCCCCTGAGCAGCCTGAGAGATTGGATTGCAGAGTTTGACATCATCCACTGCCCTCACACAGCTTCTCAAGTCTGGGGAGTTTCATCTTGGGAAGGGAGAGGAAAAAAATGAATAAATGAAAAAGCCTTCTGCTGATTTGGAGAGCTGGGGTGGATCAGTGGGGTTCAGCTTCAGGGCTCCTGGCCCTCTGGGAACCCCTTGCTGACGTAGTTCACAATTCAAAGTCACTGAGGAAGCTGCTTGCCAAAACCTTGGCATCAAACACCATCTGTGAAGCCAAACCAGCTACTTCAAGTCAGTTGTCACCCAAGCACTTCCCTCATACCAGGGTTGTTTTATTTCCCTGACTACACACTGAGTAAACACCTTCAGCTCTGCCCACTGTAACACTGGCTGAAGGTCTGCAGCTGTTCCCTAGGTACTTCAGGACTCAAGTGGTAGTTTTGGAGAAGAGAACCTCAGATTAAGGCAATTCTGGTGCCACAGACTTCTGTGATACCACCTCTGGAGGAATGCAACCTGTGCCATGCGTGGGTCCTGCTGGGGCTTGATCTGACACAAGAGCAGCTGAAGTGTAACACAGGTTTGATTGCAAAGGGGGAAGCTGTCACAAGCAGAGTCTTGCCACAGCACACCAAGCACCATCTGCCACAAATACACACGTGAGGGCAGCAGCCAAGCTGCTAGGATTGAGGATGGAGCCCACCATAAGCCATGCCCCAGTACAACAGCAGTAAAGGGCAGATTTGGTTCTGGCTTACTGACTTGAGGTGACTTTAAAGTGATGCCAAAAAAAAAGGAGGCTGGAAGCCAGGGGAGGAGACAAAGCCTCACTCCATGTAGAAAACACCAGGCTGATGTCCAGGTATTTAGGGGCTGGCTGTGCAGGATGGAGTCACAGAATCACAGAAGCAAAGAAATCAGGCAGGGTTGGAAGGGACCACAAGGAGCAGCCAGTTCCAACCGCCCTGCCATGGGCAGGGACATCTCACACTAGATCAGGCTCTTTAGGTTGGATATTAGAAAGTGTTTGGGGTTTTTTTTTAACTGCAGGAGTGGTCAGGCATTGGCAAAGGCTGCCCAGGGAGGTGGTGGAGTCCCCATCCCTGGAGGTGTTCAGAAAGGAAGTAAATGTGGCACTCTGGAACGTGGCCTAATGGTCATGGAGGTGTTGGTTGGAGGATTGGACTTAGAGAATCATAGAATCAGTCAGGGTGGGAAGGGACCACAAGGAGCAGCCAGTCCCAACCCCCCTGCCATGCCCAGGGACACCTCACACTAGCTCAGGCTGGCCACAGCCTCATCCAGCCTGGCCTTAAACACCTCCAGGGATGAGGCTTCCACCACCTCCCTGGGCAACCCCTGCCAGGCTCTCACCACCCTCATGCTCAACAACTTCTTCCTCACACCCAGTCTGACTCTCCCCATTTCTAGCTCTGTTCCATTCCCCCCCAGTCCTATCCCTCCCTGACAGCCTAAAAAGTCCCTCCCCAGCTTTCTTGTAGCCCCCTCCAGATCCTGCAAAGCCACTGCCTGCTGTCACTGGGAGAGCATCTCATGGCTGGGACTGTGAGAGGAGGTAACTACGTGGGGACATCTTTGCTTTGACTTCTCCCATTTGCACCCTTCGGACTCTGCCTTCAGAAGCGCAACGCTGAAGAGCTCACAGAATAAAGAGCTGAAGGCAGGTATTATGATTGATACAGATAATATCATGCTGCTCCTGTGATAATATCTCCCCTCTGATGTATAACTAAACCAGCAAGCAATGGCAATCATACTCATCAGCCTGATTGGAAGAGCAGCTCTCCACGTGGGTGTACCTCCATGCCACCGCACCAGCACCAGGGAGCAAGCCTTGTGTAACAAAAACCAATTTCCAGTCAATCCATGTGCCTGTTGTTGTTGTTGTTGAACTGATTTAATCAAACAGATGAAGATTCTTTCCTTGGCCATCCTGGGTGTAAGCTCAATTTGCTTTCGAGCATCTTCAGTTCATAAGTTGGGCTGACCTCAAACTGCGCCTGTCAATGTGACTCAAAACCACACTGAAGCCACTGAAATTGGGGGTTGGGTTTTTTTTTTTTTCCCCCACCCTGCACTTCACTAACACAGGTTCTCACAGCATGGAGGCATTCAAACTGGTTATGCTGGCTTTAAACTCATCTAATTCAACCTGTTATCAGCCTTTGCAAGTTTGTCGGAGGGTTTTCATTATTCCCACGCTGTTTGAAACACCCTCGGAAGGGTTAGGAGAGATTTTGTAAGTGTACTTGTTTTTCCACTTTCTTTTCCTCTGGCAAATGACAGATCTCTCTTCTTGCCTCTTTCATGCAGCTAGAATTACATGCCTGGGTTTGGTTTGTTGTTTTCCTTTCTCTGCCTAATGAGAGCCACAATACCATGCAGACAGTGCTGCACGCTGCTAGAACGTCCCTGCCCATACCCCTGGGTCACTGCCTGATGACAGTGCTGTGGAACTTCTCTGTTCCAACTAGCCAAGAGGCTGCAAGGCATGGGGGAAGTGAAGCCTGGCACCCCTCAGGGTCTTGTGTAGCCTATACCTCAATTGCAGGCCTCCCTTTGCTGCTGACCATGGTGGCCTGGGGCTGGGATGTATATGGAGGGATGCTGCTAGCTGTCTGTCCCCTCAGGTCGTGGTGGCTCTAAAGGCTCCTCCTGAGAAGATTCCAGCATCTGAGTCACTGTGCTAGAGTCAGAGCTCAGCAGCTTCTGGCTCACCCCACTGACAGGCAGTTCACTTTGCAGTGGGTAACTCTGACCTCACGAGGAGTCTGATTAATAAGGTTAATTAATAGCAACAACGACTACAATAGTGATGGCAGTTGAGGAAATAACCAATTATGGCCCTCCCTCGTGGGAGTTACCACAGAGCATTTGGGGGTTTCTGCCACCAACTGAGTGCTACAGCCAGGTCCAACCTCTGCAACTTGTTCCTACCCTTCCCTTACCCTCTTGGTTGTTTAGGGTGCAGTGACACCCAGAACGAGTACCAATGTTCCTATCCTCAGCAGTATTCCCTGAGCAAAGAGGGAGAAATGCAGGGGGTGTCCCTGGGGGCTGTCTGTATTCCCAAGGACTTCCATTTTGCAAGGAAAAGATGAATTTACTCACCTAGCACTGATGCTTACTGAGCATAGAATCACTAAGGCTGGAAAAGACTTCTGAGAGACTAAGGGAGTTGGGGCTGTGCAGGCTGGAGAGGAGAAGGCTCCCAGGTGACCTTCTTGTGGCCTTGCAGGATCTGAAGGGGGCTACAAGAAAGCTGGGGAGGGACTTTTTAGGCTGTCAGGGAGGGATAGGACTGGGGGGAATGGAACAGAGCTAGAAATGGGGAGAGTCAGACTGGGTGTGAGGAAGAAGTTGTTGAGCATGAGGGTGGTGAGAGCCTGGCAGGGGTTGCCCAGGGAGGTGTTGGAAGCCTCATCCCTGGAGGTGTTTAAGGCCAGGCTGGATGAGGCTGTGGCCAGCCTGAGCTAGTGTGAGGTGTCCCTGGGCATGGCAGGGGGTTGGAACTGGCTGCTCCTTGTGGTCCCTTCCCACCCTGACTGATTCTAGGATTCTCTAAGTCCAATCCTCCAACCAACACCTCCATGACCATTAGACCACGTTCCAGAGTGCCACATTTACTTCCTTTCTAAACACCTCCAGGGATGGGGACTCCACCACCTCCCTGGGCAGCCTGTGCCAATCCTGACCACTCCTGCAGTTAAAAAAAAAAACCAAACAAACACTTTCTAATATCCAACCTAAAGAGCCTGATCTAGTGTGAGATGTCCCTGCCCATGGCAGGGGGGTTGGAACTGGCTGCTCCTTGTTGTCCCTTCCAACCCTGCCTGATTTCTTTGCTTCTGTGATTCTGTGACTCCATCCTGCACAGCCAGCCCCTAAATACCTGGACATCAGCCTGGTGTTTTCTACATGGAGTGAGGCTTTGTCTCCTCCCCTGGCTTCCAGCCTCCTTTTTTTGGCATCACTTTAAAGTCACCTCAAGTCAGTAAGTCAGAACCAAATCTGCCCTTTACTGCTGTTGTACTGGGGCATGGCTTATGGTGGGCTCCATCCTTAATCCTAGCAGCTTGGCTGTTGCCCTCACGTGTGTATTTGTGGCAGATGGTGCTTGGTGTGCTGTGGCAAGACTCTGCTTGTGTCAGCTTCCCCCAAAGGTGACTCCTTTGCACGACCATTAGACCACGTTCCAGAGTGCCACATTTACTTCCTTTCTGAACACCTCCAGGGATGGGGACTCCACCACCTCCCTGGGCAGCCTGTTCCAATCCTGACCACTCCTGCAGTTAAAAAAAACCCCAAACAAACACTTTCTAATATCCACCCTAAAACCCCTTTGGTGCAACTCAAGGCCATTTCCTGCCTAGGTAAGGGCAGGAATGAGCTCTCCTGTTCATGACCCCAGACCACTGGCTTCCATGAGTGGAAGAGGTCAGATCCATGTTCCTAGATTTCCCAAGCTGCTGCTAGTCAAACAGAAGGCTCTGTGGATCAAAGCCACACTATCTGTTGGGGTTGCATTCAAATGTGCCAGAACTGGTCTTGCAAGGTAATTATACTTGTTTACTGCAATGGAACATACACGTCTCTACAAGATGCCTCACAGCAGGCAGGCTTATCTACTCAGCCAAACATCTTTACCCATTTCTTCTGGGCTTTTGGGGCAAGGTTGGTTAGGGCTGTGTTGTTTGGTTGGTTGTTTTTTGGTTTTTTTTCTGAGATTCCATTTAGGTGAAATACAAATTCCATCCCTTCTAGTGTTCCAAANATTATGTGAGTCTATGATTCTGCAATTCTATGATTCCATGACTCTGTGATTCCATGATTCTATAATTCCATGGTTCTATGATTCTGTGACTCTGATTCTATGATTCTGTAATTCTATGATTCCAAGATTCTATGATTCTGTGATTCTGATTCCATGATTCTGTGATTCTGATTCCATGATTCTATCATTCCATGATTCTATCATTCCATGTTTCTATGATTCCACAATTCTGTGACTCTATGCTTCTGTACTTGAGTAACAAAGTTTTCCTGACAGCAACCATCCCCTATAAAGTAGGAAGCAATGATGGTTTGAGTGCACATTGAGTATTGATTTGGAGTGTTCTGACCTCCCATTGGCTTTGCTTGCTAAAGCAGACTGCTTTGGGAGCCTTATTAGAGGATGCTTTTGTTTCTCTATTCCCATAGAGTATTTTTGGAGGGTTTTTTTTTTCTGGTTGCACAACAAACAGCAAACAATTTGATTACCTCAGAGGCTCACTGAAGAGGAGAATAAGCCAACTGTAGGCCATGGCACAACCCTTCCTTGGGAAGTACAAAGGGGTCTGAGCAGCAGTGGGTGCCAGCAGGAAAAGGAAGGTGAGCCCTAGCTAAGGGATGCTGTGGCAAAGCTGGATTAAATTTTGGCCTCTTCCACAGATATTTCCTATGGAAAGGGACTTTGCCTACAGCTGTTGAGAAAGTGGATCACACACTACCTTCTCTCACCTCATTTTCATCTGGATTTTTGTGTGCAGTTCAGCTTGTGTGACATTTTGCTTTTATTAATAGCTGCAGGATTTTAGGGATGTGCTACTAAGCATCCCAGCCATGCCTTGTGGAAGAAATCCTGTTCCTCACAGGCATCTAAGGATTCTCTTGTATCACGAACAAAGAATTGCAACAGAAAAAAACAACAAACCTCATTCAAGAGTTGGGAGGAAGCAAAGTACACAAGAAGGTTAAAATCTGTGCCCTTTGAGAAAGCCTAAACAATTCTATATTGTTCTCTCTCTTTTTTTTTTGGCCAAAGGCCTGCTAATACCAGCATTTTCTCACTGTTTGAGGTGTTCATAGTTTACATTTTCCCCCTGCCGTATGCATTTCAGCCCTCCTGAAACACGAAGGCTTCTTTCTCTAGCCCAACCTTATGTTCTCCCTGTAACAGGCAGACTGTGTCTGGCCCTTTGGGAAATAGTTCATAATTCCATGCTTAAATAACTGGCTTTTGAGAAAGGTCCAACGCAGTGCTCTGAGAGCTGTTTTTGTTTTTACGGACGGAGCAGACAGAGCAGAACGATGTTGCCTGCATACTAAGAAACTTGGCCCGAAGCCCACGCACACACACACACACACAGACAGAGCAAAGGCAAAATAAATAAATAAACATATCCATCAATCTTGACGTCACCAGGAAAATGGTCACTGCCATGTGGAATGAGACATCTGGCCAGTGAAGTCACTGCTCTGGAAGGGATGCGCTGAACGCTTCACATGCTCTGTAGCACAGCAGGCTAAAATGACAGGGGGAAGGAGGAGGCGGGGGGGGGATAAATTCTGATTGATGCTAATTGAGCCGAGGTTTAAAGAAGGAGGTTCGTACTTTCTGCAAACCCGTCCGTGCATCTGAACTTTTTTCCCGATGCAAAACTGCCGTGATTGCAGCTCCAGCCAGGCACACGAATAAGCCAAGCCCCCAGCCTGTCATCTCGCATGGCGCTGCCCATCGCGCTTTGGGAAGCGGCTTTGGAAATGAGAGCGAGCAGGACCTTACGGTGCCACTCAAGCTAAAAGGCGTGGAGGAAGAGCCCCTCCACAGCCCCACATGTTCCCACCTGGAGGGCTAAAGGAGGTGCAGGAGCGCAGCTGTTGGTGTCACCTAGGGCAGCGCACAATCGCACAGCTACCTGCACAAAATGACACCGAACTGTCGGGAGTAGGCACGGCTCAGATCGCGGCAGCCTTGCCTGTCAATCTTGCATTCCAAGAAATTATTTTTAAATGCACTTAAAGGAACATGCAGACTGCTCCACACAAAGGTTTGCAGAAGGAGCAACAAGAAACGTCCTCTTCTAACTCCTTCCCCTGCACACACAGCCAACCAACTTGCTTCTGCAGGCTATTGTCTTTCCTTCCCTCTGTCCTCATCCAGCACAGCATCGAAAGCAGCAGGAGATTGTTAGCTATGGAAGCTCTGCTCTTCCCTCTGAAGCATCAGGACATCATCCCAGCCCATCCCCACACCTAGCCAGGATGCTGCTGGCACAATGGAGCATCTGGAGCGGAGCGTGGAGGCTTCTCTCCAGCCCTGGGCATTTCTGCTTTCAGTGCAGCAGAGCCAAGCCCGAGTCTTTGTTGTCATAGCCCAGATTCCTTTAAGACCGCTAAAGAAAAAAAAAAAAAATCCATCCTCCTCCGAGCGCCGGGAATGTGGCTGCACCGAGACTGCCTCTGTCTCTCAGCGCTGGGTCCTCGGGCGCCTGAAATCGGCACGGTCCAGCTGATCCCCACGGGGCGAGAGCCCAGGTTACACAGTCACCAACGGGACCCAGCGCTGCCCGCTGGCTGCTGCCATTAGCCATTATCCGAACCGAGCGAAGCAACTGGCAGAGAAGGGCAGGATGCGGTACCGGAGAGGGCAACGCCTGCAGCCCGCCGGCTGCCCGAGCACCCACCCGGGGCGAGCGGCGAGGCCGAGGTGTCGCCAGGGTCGGCTCCCCGGTACCCCCGGCCCTTCACCTACCGGTGCAGCCGGTAGGGCCCGTCCTGTGTCGTGTTCACCACCCCCCACCCCTTCCTTACGGCTTACCACGGCCCCCCGCCGCCTAAAGCGATTAAGCGGAGCGGAGTCCCCACTTGGGGCTGCGAGGTGGGATACGGCGGGGGGGGTGGGGGGGAAGAGCGGCGAGGTGCTTACCGGAACCGGGGCGAGTCCTTGATGCACTCCTCGAACTCCACCGTCATCCTGCCGGTTGAGCCCGCGGCGCGATCAGCGGAGGAATCGCATCGCCCGCCGGCAGCCAAGGACGCGCGGCCGAGCGCCCGCCCCCCGCGCCCGCCGCACACGCGTCCGCCGCCTCGGCGGGGATCAGCGNAGCAGCCGAGAGCAGCCGAACGCCGCCGCCCCGCGGCGCCAAGGGCCGGGCTGGCTCGGGCCCAGAGCGGGGCCGCCCGCGGGCCGAAGGGGAGGAGGGCAGAGCCGCGGAGCGCTCGGACCCCCCGGTCGGCACTTCTGGGCTGTGGCCGAGCAGAGCGGGTAGTGGCGGCGGAGGGGGTCGGTGCCCTCGCAGAGGTCCGGTGGGCTGGCGGAGGCGGTTTCCTTCCTGCCCGCTGTGCTCGCTCCTGGTCTAGGTGAGATGAGAGGCGTTGAGATGCTGAGAGGACCGAAGAGCTGCCTCGAGAGGAGAGGCCCGAGGGACGTGGGGCTGCTGAGCCTGGAAAAGGGCNGTGGAGTCTCCATCTCTGGAGGCATTAAAAAACCTGCCTGGAAGTGTTCCTGTGTGATTTGCTGTTGGTGAGCCTGCTTTGGCCGGGGGATTGGACTAAATGATCTCCAAGAGGTCCCTTCCAACCCCTACCATTCTGTGATCCTATGAGGTGGCTCCTCAGAAGACATTCATGACACTGCTTAAAGCTGGGCTAGGACAGCGGCCACCGCCTCACATGCCAACCCAGGCTCATTCTGTGTGGTTGAGCAATTAGCTGGAGGTGCAGGTGGTTATTTGCAGGCAGGGCTGACACCAAGTTGTGTGCACTGCTGGAAGGAAAGAAAAAAAAAAAAAAAAAAAANAAAAAAAAAAAAAAAAAAGAAACAAACAAAAAACCCAACCCCAAACTGTCCAGGGTGCACAGTGGGGATTCCATGCCGGCAGTGTCAAAAGGATTGGCATCAATCCTGTTACTGCTTAATCTAGTTTTTAATTTTCTGTACACAGTGGATTTGCTGCTGCCATCAGCCAGGCAGTAAATCTGCAGGAGCTCCTCCAGGCCTGTGTAATGACCCGAGGAAGGAAGACATCTGGGCTCGTGGGGCTGGCTGAGCAGATCACGTCTGGCTTGCAGGACATGGCAGTGTTGATGTGGCGTGGAGAAATGAGGTTAATTATGGTGGGCTTAGCTCTGATCCTCCACCCGTCGAAGAGCAGTGTAAAGTGCATCATCCACTGCAAGTCTGAGCCTAATTTAAGACTGAGAGAAGAGCTTGGAGTTTCAAAATGCATCCTGTGTAACTGGGATCTAAACTAAAGCCAAGGCAGAACACTTGGACCAGGGGCATCTGCATCCATGACAAAACATCACTCAGTGTGGGCAGAACCATGATGAAACTGAGACTTTGCAGTGCTGGGTTGAAGGTTGGACTGGGAGACCTTGAAAGTCTCTTCCAACCAAAGGTATTCTGTGATTCTGAGATGAGATGATTCTGAGATGAAATAAGATGATTTCTGTCCAGCTAAATTGACCTCTAGACCAGGCTCCCATTTCCATTTGAGTTCCCAGACCTGCTTGGTTTGTCAGCCACAGAATCACAGAATGATAGGGGTTGGAAGGGACCTCTGAAGACCAACCCCTCTGCTAGAGGAGGACCACCTAGACTAGATCACACAGACAATTCTTTAGAGCGAGGGTGGGGAGACACTGGAACAGGTTGCCCAGGGGATGTTGTGGATGCCCCTTCCCTGGAGGTGTTCAGGGCCGGGTTGTATGAGTCCTTGAGCAACCTGGGCTGGTGGGAGGTGTCCCATGGTGGGGGGGGTGTGGATTGGGATGATCTTTTAAGATCCTTTCCAACCTAAAGCTTTCTATGAAACGTTTGAAGACCATCTAGTCCAACCCACCTAGGTGAACCTAGTCAGGAGTATCTTTGGGTTTAAACTGGCAGAGGGGAGATTTAAACTGGATGTTAGGAGGAAGTTCTTTACAGTGAAGGTGCTAAAACACTGGAACAGGTTGCCCAGGGAGGTTGTGGATGCTCTTTCCCTGGAAGTGTTCAGGGCCAGGTTGGATGAGGCCTTGAGCAACCTGGGCTGGTGGGAGGTGTCCCATGGTGGGGGGGGTGTGGATTGGGATGATCTTTTAAGATCCTTTCCAACCTAAACCATTCTATGAGCCTATGAAACCTCTGAAGCCCACCTAGTCCAGCCCACCTAGTTGAATCACCTAGGCAGGAGTATCTTTGTGGGGGCAAATTCTAACTTCCTTAACACAGCAACCAGGTGCTGGAGCATTCTGAGGGGGGGGCAGGAAAAGGAATTAGCCCTGCTGATCACTTCTGTCTAGGAGAAGGGGCAAGCTGACCTCTTGTGGCCTCTGTTTTATGTGGTTTCAGAGGGGTCAAGTCACTACCATTTTAATTCCCTTTGGCTCTGCCAGCGTGTGGATGTTTCTGCCTGCGTTGCGTGCGTGCGTGTGTGTGTGTGCACAAGCTCAGGGATTAGAAATTACCATCCTCTTTAAAGCAGAGATTCATCACTTTCATTATAATAGAGTCTGGATGCCATTGTGTGAGTTGAAAGCCTGTTGGATTTTTCCATTCAAAACAGATCACAGATCTCTGTGAGGGGGGCCAGGGATCTTTCTCTTGCTCTCCCCGTTCTGCTAATGAGTTGGGTGGTTGTTTATACTGGATTTAAGCTATCCATTGTGCATACAGATATTGCAGTTCAGTGTTTCAGAAAGATTATGAATAAAAAAGAGTTTTAAAATGCAGAACACAGTCGTGAGGAACATCTGCAGCCTTTGTTTATTATCATTATTTTAGACTATTTCTGTCCCTGTAGCTGTCACTTACCCTCAGCAAGTGGTAGCCTGCACACATCTTTTCACGGGCAAGCTGAAATAGATGAATTCAGGCTTGCCTGAAATGCTTCTGCTGCTTTTTGTGGGGACTTTGCCACGGCTGTTGGCACAGTCAGGAGCAGTTTCACGCAGGGTAGGTTCACTGCAGCTTGGGAACATCAGAGCCTTTAAGTCAACAAACCCACGCTCAGAATTAACTCAAACACAGAAGAGTTCCAAGTTCCATGTCCTGGGTCTCACTCTGTAAACCTCTGGTTCCCTAAACCTTTCCTTTTTTCTGCAAACCTCTGGTTCCCTAAACCTTTCCCTTTCTCTGCAAACCTCTGGTTCCCTAAACCTTTCCCTTTTTTCTGCAAACCTCTGGTTCCCTAAACCTTTGCTTTTTGGGTTTTTGTTTTTTTTTTTCTGTGGGAGTTACATTCCTGCCCTGGCATTCTGAGTCTTAATTCAACTTTTTGGGTTTTTGACCTGCTTATCTGACTTCAGGAGGCAACTGTGCTAGGAATAGAGGATGGAGTCCATTCCCTTTAGAAGCTGACAAGCAAATCCAGTAAGTCCAGCTCCAGTGGTTTCTAATGGCAAATGGAAAGGCAAACAAAGCCACTTGCCAGAAGAAGGCTCCCTGCAGTAGAAGACTGGAAAAGACCTTTAAAATCATTAAGTCCAGCCACTAACTGTGCCAAATCCGGTACCAAACCATACCCCTCCGCACCACATCTCTGCCTCTTTCAAACACCTCCAGGGATGGGGATGCAGCCACCTTGTCCCAGAGTTTGAGAATCCTTTCCATGAAGAAACTTCTTCGAATACCCAACCTAAACCTTGCCTGGTGCAGCCTGAGGGCGTTCCCTCTCATCTTAACACTCGTTATTAGGGNGGCCCATCCAGCGCGGCGGCGGCGGCGGAAGCAGGCGGGGCCGGCCGGGGGAAGCGAGCGGGAGGGCGGTGTAGGAAGGCCTCTCGGGCAGCCCCGGGCCTCCACCGGTCCCCCTGCTCCGCTTCCCCTTGCTCCCCGCCTCCGCCGATCCCCCTGCTCCCCTTCCCCCTGCTCCCCGCCTCCGCCGCCGAGGCTCCCGCAGCGCCGAGCGGAGCCGGGCCTAGAGTCCGTGCCGTAGGGCGG
>WBNM01019208.1:0-18433 GCA_013399055.1 Ramphastos sulfuratus | reverse complement strand
TTTTTTTTTTCTGTGGGAGTTACATTCCTGCCCTGGCATTCTGAGTCTTAATTCAACTTTTTGGGTTTTTGACCTGCTTATCTGACTTCAGGAGGCAACTGTGCTAGGAATAGAGGATGGAGTCCATTCCCTTTAGAAGCTGACAAGCAAATCCAGTAAGTCCAGCTCCAGTGGTTTCTAATGGCAAATGGAAAGGCAAACAAAGCCACTTGCCAGAAGAAGGCTCCCTGCAGTAGAAGACTGGAAAAGACCTTTAAAATCATTAAGTCCAGCCACTAACTGTGCCAAATCCGGTACCAAACCATACCCCTCCGCACCACATCTCTGCCTCTTTCAAACACCTCCAGGGATGGGGATGCAGCCACCTTGTCCCAGAGTTTGAGAATCCTTTCCATGAAGAAACTTCTTCGAATACCCAACCTAAACCTTGCCTGGTGCAGCCTGAGGGCGTTCCCTCTCATCTTAACACTCGTTATTAGGGACACCAACACCCACCTGGCTCCAGCCTCCCTTCAGGGAGCTGCCGAGAGCTGAAGGTGAAGCAGCACAGGTTCGAGAGGGTCTTGTTCCTTCACCGTCACCTGGGTCACCTCCAGTCGCTCGGTTGCTCTCCAGACCAAAGGAGGATGAGGTGCCCCATGGACAGGAGAACGGAGGCGCCGAGCCCCACAGCAGCCCAGGAGCCCCTCACGGAGCTGCCCTCCGCCTCCCCCCGCAACTCTGAGGCCCTGCCGGGGAACGCACCCGGGCCTCGGCCAGCCCGGAACCGCGACCCGACACGGCCGGACCGGCNATCCCCCTGCTCCCCTTCCCCCTGCTCCCCGCCTCCGCCGCCGAGGCTCCCGCAGCGCCGAGCGGAGCCGGGCCTAGAGTCCGTGCCGTAGGGCGGTAGGCAGCAAGGATGGTCTGTGCCCCGAGCCGCTACCTTGTGTTCTTTCAGTACTTGGGCACTAGATATAGGTAGGTGGCTTAGGAGCACAGCAGGGCCTGCTGCGGCCCTGGTTGTCCGTGGGAGGGGATGGGAGAGAGACGACGAGGAGGAGGTGTCTGGGGAGTGCAGAGTGTTCGCGGAGGAGGTGACTGGTAGCTGGACTCAGCTTTCTGCTGTTGCCTCGAAGTGTTAGCGAGGGTTTGGTGGGAGGTGACCCTGCTGGAGCCAGATGAGCTTTGAGGTCCCTTCCAGCGAAACCGTTCTATGGTTTGGGCAGGAGGTGCATTAAATGGGCAAACAGAAGACGCCGCAAGGCAGAGAAGGCAGCCAGCCTGCGGTCTTAGGCTGGGGGCAGAGGGCACCTTTCCTGTTGTGGTTTGTTGGCCGCACCACTGTGTGCCCATTTCCTGGGCGTTTCAGACGCCTGTGCTGCTAAAATGATCTGTGGGCAGAGTCCTGCAGGAAGAGAGTTGAGGTTGGGTTCCCCCAGGCTGTGCTTGTTTACATAAAGATGACCCAACAAGTGTGTGGGAGAACTTGGGCAGTTCCAATGCATGGAATTGTGCCTGTCTTCGTGATCAGAGGGCTGCAGCAGCTTTGCTGTGAGGACAGGCTACAAGAGTTGGGGTTCTGCAGCCTGGAGAAGAGAAGGCTTCGAGGAGACCTTAGAGTAGCCTTCCAGTACCTGAAAGGGGCTCCAGGAAGGCTGGGGAGGGACTATTGACAAGGGCTTGTAATGACAGGACAAGACAAGGGGCAATGGGTTTGAAGTGTCAGAGGGGAGATTGAAAGTGGATGTCAGGAGGAAGTTGTTTGCAGTGAGGGTGGTGAGACACTGGCACAGGTTGCCCAGGGAGGTTGTGGCTGCTCCCTCCCTGGAGATGGACAAGGCCTTGAGTGACCTGTACTAACAGGAGGTGTCCCTGCCTATGGCAGGGGGTTAGAACTGGACGATCCTTGAGGTTCCTTCCAACCTTACCATTCTGTGATTCATGGGGATTTTACAGGGTAATGCCATCACATGCCAAAACCCACAGTGCTTTTGCAAAGCACAGTCTGTGCAACTGCAGGTACTGACCTAAATTGCTGGGAGCACCTACAGGTAGGTTGGGCTTAGCCTCAGGACTTATCTCTCTGCACTTCAGTGGCTTTTGTGAACAGCTGTGACTTCCATAGGAGAGAAGGAAGCTCATCACTAATCATCCTCATGTCTTTTAGTCCTTTTATGACATCCACACAGGCTTGCAAGTCAGGCACCTGGAACTGGCAATCAGCTGCTGACCCTGAAATGGTTTTGTCTGCAGTCTCTTCTAGTTCAATACATCTCCCTTATCTTCCCATCAGCCTCCACTTGCAGGGCTAGTCCAGAAAGTAACACTTTAAGGATGATTTCCAGCCTCTTTTCTTTCAGATGACTGCTGCATCTCTTTTCCTGTCCATCCATCTAAGTGTTTGATCCCTGCTAGTTCTGTGAAAATATCCATGCCACTCAGCAGCAGACAGTTTGAATGTCCCCCATTAATTTCTGGATGTGGAGGACTTCGTATCAAGCTCCTGGCTCTTGACACGTGTCAGTAACTACTGTATCTCTTTTCCTCTGCAGCGGAGTTGTGGAGACCTCCAGTGATCAGGCAACAGTTGGAGTTCAGAATTATTTGGAGGTAGGTCCTTGCTAATCATATTGTTACTCAGATGCAGCTTGCAGGGTCACACTGTTGAGCTACAGATGCTATCAAGGATAAATATTCACTCAGTAAGACACTGTAACATCCAAAACAGTCAAAAGTGCTTTATACAGGTGAGAGAAATAGGTCAGGGTGAAGTCAAAGACATTAAGATCCTGATAAAGGTGTGAGACTTCAAACTGAAGCATCAAAGTTCAGAACTGACTCTCAGTGCCTGAGAATGCCTCAGGACCTTCTGGTGGACCACAGCCTGAGCCTCAGCATCAGGCCCACCTGAAGGTGCTCCAAGGTGTGAATTCCTTTAGCACTTGTGGCTTTGTCTCCACTCATTCTTAGAACTGCTTCACTTCTGAGCAGCTTTAGCTGCTTTCAGTTCATGCCTAAGTCCTTTATAGATTTTAAAACTAGATGCTGCATCCTCCTGGAAGTGGATGTCTCTGATAGACCTTTTCAGAACAGAGCACAGCAGGATGTCCATTGTTCCAAAGGGGGGAGGAGGGGGAAAGTCCATTTCCATTCTTCTGGAGTTCTTCTAACATGCAAAGGGAAAAAGGTATGATCCTGCCTTCATTGTTGTTCCTGCACTGCTCCCAGGAGCTTCCCAGGATGCAGGAATGGATTTCAGGACCCAGGTGCTGTGTGGGCTTGGGGTGAGTGTGCAACAGGAGTGCAAAAGACTCCCTGTAACACCAGTGGGTCACTTGAATGGAGTAAGTGCTCAGCACACCTGAGTGTGTAACCCAGCTGTAATTTAATTCCCAGCTGCTCTGGAGCTGCATTTGAGTAGTGCTGGTGACTCCTATCTTGCTGTGCAGGGCAGGAGTCAAAGGGAAGCTGTGCTACTTTGCTTTCCTGTCTTCAAAGCATCATGTAGCTCAAGATGAGGTTTGTGCCTCTTTAGAAGGTAAGAGCTTGTTGAAGGGGTTAAAACTGGCTGCTTCAGGTCATGTCCATAGATTAACAACCAACCTTTTGTGTTATTTGATTCTCTTTTTTGGGCAGCCTGTCTAACCTGGGATCACAAAGTGCAGCAGTTTAAGAGTCAGAGACACACAGCATGGTTTGGGTTGGCAGGGACCTCCAAAGGTCATTTAGTCCAATCCCCCTGCAATGAGCAGGGACATCCCAGGTTGGTGAGGATGGAGGACTGGAGCACCTCTCCTATGAGGAGAGACTGGGGGAGTTGGGGCTGTTCAGTCTGGAGAGGAGAAGGCTCCCAGGTGACCTTATTGTGGCCTTTCAGTATCTTAAGGGGGGTACAGGAAATCTGGGGAGGGACTTTTTAGGCTGTCAGGTAGGGATAGGACTGGGGGGAATGGAACAGAGCTGGAAATGGGGAGAGTCAGCCTGGAGGTTAGGGAGAAGTTGTTCAGCATGAGGGTGGTGAGAGCCTGGCAGGGGTTGCCCAGGGAGGTGGTGGAAGCCTCATCCCTGGAGATGTTTAAGGCCAGGCTGGCTGAGGCTGTGGGCAGCCTGATCTAGTGTGAGGTGTCCCTGGGCATGGCAGGGGAGTTGGCACTGGATGATCTTTGAGGTCCTTTCCAACCTTGACTGATTCTGTGATTCTGAGTTGCTCAGAGCCTTGCGGAGCCTGACCTCGTGCTTAGTTGTGATTGTGCTGTGCCTGTATTAGCTCTGATCCTGGTGTTGTGAAGGAGCAGAGCTGTTGAAGGGCTGGTCTGGGAGCAGACTTGCTGGTCCCACCCAGCCTCTCTGTGACTGTGGCCAAGACATTTCCACTCTGTGCCTTGGTTACAGGGTGAGGGTGCTAGTTCCTGTTAAGCAGCCCTCAGAAGGAAAGTGTGATGAATTATGGTTTGAGTAAGAGCTCTCAGGGTGTATTTGTATGGCTTCTTGCCTGAGATCCTTGTGGAGAAAGTGTATAAATATTGTGCAGACCTTGAAAGAAGAGCCCCAGAGGATTTTGTGTCTCATTTATCTCATCCTCTGAACCATCCAGTGGCTCAGCCCCAGGCGCCGGACTTTGGGTGAGCCCAGCAGTTGTTTTGCATTATCCAAGTGACTTTGTTTTAACAGGAGAATGGGTAGGATGGGTGATTGAAGGAGGTGGGGGGGGAAAGAAAAAGATAAACTTATTTGGTGTTGTCTTTTCCCAGTATCAGCACTTTGCAGGCCAGTTCTGGAATATGTGCTTTGCTTTCATGTGGTGGTATTGATGCTGGGCACTGCTGAGCAGGGCTGTGTCTATTAGAACCACATGGGAAGCCTTAAAGCAACTTTAATAGAAAACTTCTGGGGCCTGTAGGAATTTATCTTCCTTCCTCCATTGCTCTGCAAGCCTTGAACTTCACAGCTTTCCAAAGCCAGGAAGGCAACTGAAGGGAAGGGCAAAATTAAATCTGTAATGAGATACTTATTGTATTGTAAATGTGTTCAGACATTTGTTTGGAGTTACAGGCAAGGAAATCACCTGTTAGGTGCAGACCTTGTGTTTCAACAACTGGGTCATTAAAAGTGTAATGGACTGCTCTGTGAATGTGGGCTGCAGCCCTCTGTAAAATTGCTGCACTGAGGCCAAGCAGAAGGCTTCTCTGGATCCCTTTGTCACTATAAAGCCATCATACAGGGCACAGAAGCTTTTGTAGCCCTCAGAGCCCTGGGACTGTCTGGAGGAAATGGAGACTTGTTTCAGTTTGGGGACAGATGTAGGTATTAGGAGGAGTTTCTAATATGTCTTTGAGGGGGGTAAGTCTTGCAGACAACACTTTGTTTCTTTCTTGGAGACAATGGGTTTTGCCTTGAAGCACTTGGAAGCCCAGCTTGCTGGTGGTGAGTCCAAAACAAAATTCCAGCCCTTGCTTCCCAGATGGAGGAGTTAGAATCCAGCAACTTGGCTCCCTCCACTTCCTTTTGGAAACTCAGAAGATGCAGGACTTTGTGCTCCAGTCTCAGTTCTTACTAATGTCCCTCTGTGAAGGGAGATCTCCTGTGCAGCACATCCACTTTCCATCTCCCCTCTGACACTTCAAACCCATTGCCCCTTGTGCTGGCATTGCAAGACCTTGTCAATAGTCCCTCCCCAGCCTTCCTGTAGCCCCCTTCAGGTACTGGAAGGCTACTCCAAGGTCTCCTGGAAGCCTTCTCTTCTCCAGGCTGCAGAGCCCCAACTCTTGTAGCCTGTCCTCATAGGAGAGGTAGAGGTAGATGCCTGAGCAGCTTGAAGTTGGGTTTTTTTTTGTTTTTTTTTTTTATTTAGACTTCAGGGAGAGAAGTGAATGAACTTTTGCTTCCCCTCCATAGGTGGCATGCATTAAATGGGCCTGTTCTTCATCTTTCCTCCCCAGCATTGGTAGAGAGTGAGAACTGTGAGCAGTAACAGCAGTCTGGAATGTGGATCCATATCGTTCTGGCACACAGCAGTGGAAAGTTCAATGTGATTCAAAATGTGGAAGAGCTTAGTGAATGAAACCTGTGAGCAGAGCAGGCCCACTAAATGCAAGTACAGCTTTCCCCTGCCTTGCTGTA
This sequence comes from Ramphastos sulfuratus, assembly GCA_013399055.1. Lineage (NCBI taxonomy): Eukaryota > Metazoa > Chordata > Aves > Piciformes > Ramphastidae > Ramphastos > Ramphastos sulfuratus. The sequence goes on along the minus strand of WBNM01019208.1, from coordinate 12,331 downwards.
TGCAGGCTGTTAAGAGATATAAACACACTGGGATGCCTTTGCTGCTGCTCCAGGAATAGGGTTGTCTGGAAAGGCTCTGACTTGGGAAGCAAAGGCTAAATGAGATCAGATGAGATCTGCCTCAACCAAAAGCTCCTCCAGCAGGTGCCAAGCCAAGAGCTCAGTGTTTGTAACACCTGCTAAAGAGAAGGAGATTTGTGTGCTCAAAGGGGCAGAGACCTGTGGACTCTTGAGCACATGGCAGGACAACCCAGCTCCTTCATTCCTGTATCTGCTCTGTTACCCATGGGTTAAGCCCTTCAGTTCTGCCTCAGTTTCCCCTGCAGAAATCCTAATAGCCAACAGGGCAGGGACCTGGAATCATAGGAGAAAAGCTTTTTGAGTTCCTCAGATGAAAGGCCTTGCTGCTTTTAAGGGCTTGATTTTACTGGAAGGGTGAGGAAAAACTGGTTGCTATCCAAGCAATTCCTGAATGTAAATCCTGTGTCCTTTGAAATTCAGTGTGGGTGATACCAACAGATTAAAGTACACAGGAACACAGAGGGGGAAACCATCAGCTTGCCTATAGGCTCAGAGGAGAGCTGGGTGGTACAGATATGGGACATTTACATAGGTGAAGAAGTCATTTCTAAATTGCCTGCAAAGTAGTTCAGCAGTTCAGAAATTCTCTCTTGAAGATGATTAATTAGGATGGGATATAAATGAAATATGAAAACTGGAGCTGGAGGCAGCAGAGTATTATCAGCTGTGTGCTGCTAGGCTGGAGGAAGGATCCACAAAGTTTTCCACCTTCACCAAGTGAGATTTGTAGTTGATGGTGGTCACATTCCTCCTTGGATGCCCAGCACATCAATCAACTCTCCAGAGGGGTGTACCTGGAAAGAAAATGGTGCTGGAGAAGGGCAGCTGTGAAAATAGCATTTGTTGTACCTGTCAGTCAGCCCTGCACCTTCTGCAGTCATGGGCTGATCCCAGCAGGGGAAGCAACCAGCTTTGTTTTGGAGTCAGCAATCCTCTCTTCCTTTCTGGTCTGCTCTCCAAAAGGGCTCAAGTCCTGCTGGCAGAGGAGAGGTCTAAGCAGTGTTCTTGTTATCCAGCTTTGTCCAGATGCAGTGATTGAAACTGGATCCAAAGGAGTGCTGCATCCAAACTTCTCCAAGCCCATACTGAGAAAGGAGGATGTTTTCCATGTTCTCTCCTGGTCTCTCTCTCTCTCCCTTTACCTCCACTTAACTATGTTCCTTCTGTCTGCTCTTTTTGCCTAATGAGAAAGGAGGGGGAGAAGGAGGCTGGAGGAAGGGAGGAGCCTGCAAGACCCAAACATATCTTTGCTGTTAAAGTCAGCTCTTGCTTGAAGACAAATTGCCAAGACGCAAGCCAAGGTCTGCTGCAAAAACTGATTTCATTTCTGTCTGCTTCTCTCTGCTTCAGGGTGATAAATAAAGATTTTCATTGTTAATTGTAACCACATGTGAACTCCAAATAGGAGGATTAGGAAGAGGAAAAGGCTAGGGTCATTTTTGTTCTGTTTCCCAGGCCTTCCCCTACAGCTCAGTCTCCTTTTTTTTCCTTCCCTCCCAGTGCATTTGAAGGCTACGTTCCTGAAAGCCCAGAATCTCTCTGCTCAAATAGTAGGAAGTCTTTTTTACATGTAAGGGAGCTCCCATGGCATTTTGGATGTCCTGTTTGAGGTGATTCCAGGACAAAAAGTCCTGAAGCTTGAAGTTTCCAGGACAAAAGATCCCGAGAAGCCACTGGTGTTGGGAGGAGTCCCCCAAACAGGCTCCTCTGCAGCACGCAGTAAACCTTCCAATTCTTTCCCTGTGTGAGCACCAAGCAGGCATGGCTAGCAGGGAGGAGGATGCTTCCTCCTCAGGAGGAGTCCACTCTTCATGAATCCATCTGGTGTTTGCTTTCAGAAGGCAGCAGAGAAGCTCAAACCCCTGGTTCCCATCAAGTTCCACATCTCCAGCCGAACAGATGCTGGCGTCCACGCGCTCTGCAACGCTGCTCACCTCGACATCCAGAGGGCACCTGGGAAGCCTGCTTTTAGTGAGGAACAGCTTGTCCATGGCCTCAACCACCACCTGAAACCCGAGCCAATCAGGTGAGTTGGTGACTAGTCAAAGTCTTTGCTTTGGCCCTTGTTGGAGAAAGGAGGAAATCATGAATCAGTCAGGGTTGGAAGGGCCCACAAGGAGCAGCCAGCTCCACCCCCCCTGCCATGCCCAGGGACACCTCACACTACATCAGGCTGGCCACAGCCTCAGCCAGCCTGGCCTTAAACACCTCCAGGGATGAGGCTTCCAGCCCCTCCCTGGGCAACCCCTGCCAGACTCTCACCACCCTCATGCTGAACTACTCCCTAACATCCAGTCTGACTCTCCCCATTTATATCTTTGTTCAGTTCCCTCCCACTCCTGTCCCTCCCTGATATCCTAAAAAGTCCCTCCCCAGCTTCCTTGTAGCCCCCATCACATACTGGAAGGCCACAAGAAGGTCTCCTGGGAGCCTTCTCCTCTCCAGCCTGCACAGCCCCAACTGCCTCAGGCTCTCCTCACAGCAGAGCAGCTCCAGCCCTCTGCCCATCCTTATGGCCCTTCTCTGGACACCTTCCAGCACATCCATAGCCCTCTTGTAATAGTCACTCCAGCACTGGCTGCAGTACTCCAGGTGAGGTCTCACCAGTGCAGAGCAGAGGTGCAGGATCACTTCCCTTGCCCTGCTGCCCACACTGCTCCTGCTGCAGCCCAGGCTCTGGTTGCTCTCTGGGCTGCAAGTGCACACTGCTGGCTTGTCCTGAGCTGCTTTTCCACCAGCACTCCCAAGTCCCTCTCCCTAGGCCTGGTCTCAAGTGAGTCACTGCCCAGCCTGTATTGGTGCTTGAGCTTGCCTTGACCCAGCTGCAGGACCTTGCACTTGGTCTTGTTGAATTTCATGAGGCAGTCCAAATCTTTGCTTTGGCCCTTGTTAGAGAAAAGAGGAAATGCAGCAATGAGAGACAAAAAACCTCTGCCTGCCTGCAAGATCCCACTGCCATCTCCTTTAGGGGATGCAGCCTCTTCACCCACAAGAGGTTTTTCTCCTGTTGGCAAACCACTCCCTTACATGTGTGTTTCTGCTGCTGCCAGAACCTTGGCACATTAAAGTTCAATCTTGTTCCACCACCATTGTTGTTAGGGGATAATCCCTAGGCTAAGAGGGGTGATGAAAGGACTGGAGCACTGCCTGGTGAGGAGAGGCTGAGGGATCTGGGGATGCTTAGTCTGCAGAAGAGAAGACTGAGAGGGGATTTAATCAATGTTTATGAGAGCTGGGGGTCAGGAGTAGGGGACAGGCTCTGCTCACTGCTCCTTGGGATAGGGCAAGGAGCAGTGGATGGAAGCTGCAGCACAGGAGGTTCCAGCTCAACACAAGGGGCAACTTCTTGCCTGGAAAGGTCCCAGAGCCGTGGCACAGGCTGCCCAGAGAGGCTGTGGAGGTGGAGTCTCCTTCTCTAGAGACTTTCAAGGCCTGTCTGGATGTGTTCCTGTGTGCCCTGAGCTGGATTGTCTGGTCCTGCTCTGGCATTGAGGTTGGACTGGATGAGCTCTTTGGGTCCCTTCCAACCCCTGACATCCTGTGATTCCCTGCTGGTACCCTTAAAACAGGAGTGAGGTCACCATGTAAGTGTTGAATCCACTGGGGTGGCTCTGGTTCCACACATGAGCCAGAACATGAGTCTATTAATATTCTATGCTGCACTATTCCCCAAAGTCCCTAATTTTCTCTGCTTATTGAGCTAGCACTTAGCAAAAACTTAGCTGCAGTGTTGCCTCTCCTCTGTCTCAGTGCTAAAAGGTGAAGCAGTTGGTGCCTGTAGCTCTCCTGGCCCCAAGGAGTGGGTCTTGCAGTGTTTCTGCAGTTGGATGGCAGTGATGCTTTGCATTTAAATTCAGTTGGACTCTTGGGCAGGGAGTGGAGCAGAAGCTGCAGCAGCTGCCTCAGCCAGCTGCACTCTTTCACCTCCAAACAAACACCGGGGGAGCCATCAGAGGATGAAGGGGAAGAGGAAGTAAAATCGTTGGAATCCAAGCTCAGGAAGGAGGGCAGGAAGGCACTGAGAGACCTTAGTGCTAGAGTCACATAGTCCCTCTGAGTGGCTGTTTGTTATCTTGCTTTAACCAACCTTTTCCCAGGATGTTTACACTTCCTTTGACAGCCCAAGGCCACTCTGCTTTCCCTCTTTGATCCTAACAATCTTCTGACTGTCCATATTAGCTCAGCAGTTGCTGTCCCTCCACAAGACCCTCCTGAGGTATCTTGGAGTGGGTGAGCTGAGCCCAAGGGCAGCAGGATGTGACTGTGGCACTGCTTGGGCTGGCTGTGGAGCATGGCTGTCACTGGCAATCCAAGACTCTCAGTCCCTCAGGGATCCATAAGGGAAGTTTCTCACCCCCCACCCTTTATTTTGCAAAAATGTGGTTTAGCAGTTTGCAGAAATGATGGAGCAGAGGTTTCACAGTGGGGGAAGAAAAGCAAAGGCTGATTGCCTGCTCTTGCTACCCAGCCCACTGACAGCCATAACAAGTCAGGTCGTGCATCCCAAACCGGAGACTGAATCTTAGCCTGACAGCAGTTTTGCATTTCAATCCAGTTCCTCCTCTGGCCTCTTAAAGCAGCTGCTGGATTCCTCTGCAGTGAGAGACCAGAACACAAAGCACATCCCTCTCTGTCTGGCCAAGTTGCATGCCTAACATCTGTGAGTTACTGTCCCTTGACAGCTTTCACCTTCTTTGACGTGTGTGAAGAGCCTAATGCAGCTGCTGAGGGCTGGAGGTGATTTCTCTTCAGGCTGCTGTGTCTGAAACCAAAAATCTGAACTACAGTTTGGCTTATGCAGGCTTTTGGTTGTTATTGTTGCTCAGCCTGAAAATTGGGTCAGAATCTCTGCACTCTGGAAGTCAAACCCTTTCTGGATGTTCTAGCAGTAACAGGGAACATGAAGCAGGTCAGAGTTTTGATTTCCTTCTTTAAAAGATTAAAGCATTTGTTTGGGAGTCAAAGCTAGCTGGTTTTACAGCCAGAGGCTGCCACTGCAATAATCAATCTGTTCCATGTGTCACCAGCCACTGAATCTCAGCCTTCCTCCCCTGACTTTAGGCTTCTAACTTGTGTTGTCTAGCTTCAGTGGGGGAAGTAGTCCTAAAGAGCTAAAACTGCTGCTGTGGCCCTGCCATTTTCAGCACTGGGAGTCATACAGGTAGCTGCAGCTGGCTTTGTGGTCCCAGGCTGCTCAGGGCAAGGGCCAGCAGGATTGCTGCTGAAGAAAGCTTACAGTTAGAGAGGCAGCAGTGCAGAGTCTTGCACCTGGGAAAGAATAACCCCAGGGATCAGGATGGGTTGGGGACTGAGCTGTTGGAAGGCAGCAAAGGGGAAAAGGATCAGGGGGTCCCAGTGGATGGGAGGGTGAGCATGAGCCAGCAATGTGCTTTGCTGGGCAGGAGGAGCAATGCCAGTCTGGGGTGGATTAGAAGGGCTGTGGGTAGGAGGTTAAGAGAGGTTCTCCTGCCCCTCTACTCTGCCCTGGTGAGGCCACATCTGGAGTACTGTGTGCAGTTCTGGGCCCCCCTCTTCAAGAGAGACATAGAAATCCTTGAGAGAGTCCAGCACAGAGCCACAAAAGTGCTGAAGGGAATGGAACAGCTCTGTTAGGAGGAGGGCCTGAGGGGGCTGGAGCTGTGCTGCTGGGAGAGGAGGAGGCTAAGGGGAGACCTCATCCATCTTTATCAATATGTGCAGGGTGAGTGCCAGGAGGCTGGAGCCAGCTCTGCTGGGTGATGCCCAAGGACAACACAAGGGGCACTGGGTGCAAGCTGAGGCAGAGGAAGCTTCATTTAAACATCAGGAGGAATTTTTCCCCTGTGAGGGTGACAGAGCCCTGGAACAGGCTGCCCAGGGGGGCTGTGGAGTCTCCCTCTCTGCAGATATCCAAACCCCACCTGGATGTGTTCCTGTGTGATCTGCTCTAGGAGATGCTGCTCTGGCAGGGGGGTTGGACTGGCTGAGCTTTGGAGGTTCCTTCCAGCCCCTGGCATTCTGTGATCTTGCAGATGGGAAGAATCTTTTGTCTCAGGCTGGGACCTGGCAGGTATCAGGAGGTGCTGTGTGCTGACAGAATGCAGCACAGCCCTGATCAGGTAGAGCTGGAGCTTTGTCAGGATGTAGTCAGCTCTGCTCCTCCCTCCTCCCTTGGGCTGAACCTTTGGAAAATGCTTCAGCTGCTTTCCATTAAGGAGCTTGGTGACTGGCATGAGTCTAAGTGCATTCAGCAACCATCCCCTCCCTCCCTTACTTTGCCAAGAAGAATTCTCTCCTAATGCTGAAGAGAAAGCTCAGCACTTTCATGTGGTTGCAAGCAGGGGGTGATGGAGAAGAGGGATCTTTGTGAGAACACATGATTGTTGATAGGGCTTGGAAGGCAAACAGGATTCCAAGCTGGCTGACTGTATCATCAGCAATAATAACCTTCTTTGTAGCAGGATGAGTCTCTTCTGTCAACTCATCTGTCTTTTAGATTGCCAAAGCATATTTGAAGGGACCTTGCCCACGAAGATCAGAGATTATTTCATAGCTGGGGTAACTTTAGGAGGCCTTTGCTGTCCCTGAAGCGAGGATGAGGATGCAGTAAGACTCACATCTTCCAGTTGTGATTTCAGTTTGGTGAGCACACAATAAAAGCTGAGTGGCAGCAAGGCACAGCCAGGACTCCTCTTACCTCCTGCAAGCTGACATTTAGTGCCAGTGGAGAGAGAAGGATGTTCTTCTGCAGGATGTTTCTGTTTGGATATTGACATTTCTAGTTAGATCTCTTCAGGCTCTTTTTTTTTTTTTCCCCTCCCTTCAACCTCCTCTGGTATCCAGGCTCTGTTGAAAAGGTAAAGAATGCTGTGAGGTTTTATTTTCCAAAGAATGGCATCTTCACAAGACTTGAGATGTGGCTGCTGGGATAAATGCTTGAAAGGCAATCCTAGCTAGAAAGAGCCTGTGGTAGCAACTGCATCTGCTAGGAGAGGCAGGGAAAGTTCATGGGAACATAAATAGAATTTTCTGAAACTCCCTCAATGAGAGGGAGTAAAAGAAATGACTGAAACCTTAACAAGAGAAGCTCCAGGTAGATGAAAGGCTTCTGCAGGTCAGCAGACAGAGGAAAAGAAATGCAATAATCCTGTTCCTGTGTTTGGAAGAGGCTGGAGGGAGTCTCCAGCTCCAGTGCAGGCCTGGAGGGTGTAGTTTGTATTTCTGCTGAGAGTTTATAGCAGTAGAGCAATCTCCTGGGTTTGTTATTGCAAATCTTTGTGGAGGCTGTGGCTCAGCTCTGATTTTCTCCTTCTGCAGTTGAGGGATGTGAGCCAGAGGCTCTTGAGCTGGCAGAAATCCCCAAGCACCAGCCTTCTGGAAGTAAATAAATAGGTTTGTCTATTACTTGGTCACAAACAACATCATATTTTTTTGGGCTGCCCTGGGTGCCTTCCCTCCATTTTGCCAAGCTCTAAGGACAGGAAGGCACCCAGCAGGAATAAAACTACCCCCTGAGGAGGGGTACCCTGTGAAATGACCAACACCTGCCTGTGGCACAGGGATTCCTTGCTGTGTGCTCCCTGCAGGATGCTGAGGGCTTGTACTCTGGGATAAGGGAAAACCAGATCCAGTAAAATCTGCTGCTGACACATTCCCATCAACAACACCACTCTGGGGGAGGTGCAGAACCACAGGAAAGCTCCAATTTCTGCCTTGCCAGAGTGAAGGGAGACAGCTCTGTGCCCTCCCTTCTGGCTACCAAGCTGTCTGTGTGTGGTGGTGGAGGTGGCACTGGCTGGGGGAAACAAGGCAATTTCTGCCTGTTGCTTGCAGAAGCAAACAGAAGAGTTCAGCTGCCTGGGAAGCTGCTGCTTGAGTTAAGTGCTTGCAATCCCTGGAAGCCAACCAGATACCAACATTCCCCAAAGCCATTTCCTGCACACATGAAATGTGAGGGTGCCCAGGAGGTCTGCAGGCAGCATTCTGATAGACTCCATCTAAGTGATGGTGATTTGCACCTTTATTTGCCATGCTGCAGCCAAGTCCTGCTTGTCTTGGAGGTTGGGGGGGAAGGTGGGAGGGAGGTGACCTAGTTTCAAACATCTCCATCTGCTGCTCCAGTGAGCTGCAGAGCTGGCTCTGAGGGTGAGCACAGAGGTGTCTCATTGAGTGAGTCCTTCCCACACTGGTGTTGGGGACAGAAGGACACAGCATTCATGAGCTGTGCTCCTCAGCTGGAGCTGGAGGGGGTCTGCTTGCTTTGGGAAGTAGCTGCTGCTCAGCCAGGGACCTGTGCCCTCAGCCAGGTACAGCATACAGTCTGCTGGGCTGGGTGAGATGTCACTCTGGAACAAAGAACACCCCACCAGCTGTTGTGTCTCAGCTGAGGGACTGATTTCTGAGGGGGTGAGTGTCCCCAAAATGTGTTCATAGAAGCAGAGAATTGTTTCTGTTGGAAAAGGCCCCAAAGATAGAGTCCAACTGCCAACTGTCATTTTTAGTCTGGAGAAGAGAAGACTGAGAGGGGATTTGATAAATGTTTATAACTCTCTGAGAGCTGGGGGTCAGGAGGGGGGGGACAGGCTCTGCTCACTGCTGCCTGGGATAGGACAAGGAGCAGTGGATGGAAGCTGCAGCACAGGAGGTTCCAGCTCAACACAAGGGGCAACTTCTTGCCTGGAAGGGTCCCAGAGCCCTGGCACAGGCTGCCCAGAGNTGTCAGAGGGGAGATTGAAAGTGGATGTTAGGAGGAAGTTGTTTGCAGTGAGGGTGGTGAGACACTGGCACAGGTTGCCCAGGGAGGTTGTGGCTGCTCCCTCCCTGGAGGTGTTCAAGGCCAGGTTGGATGAGGCCTTGAGTGACCTGTGCTAGTGGGAGGTGTCCCTGCCTGTGGCAGGGGGTTGGAACTGGCTGATCCTTGAGGTCCCTTCTAACCTTACCATTCTATGATTTCTTGAACACCTCCAGGGATGGTGACTCCACCACCTCCCTGGGCAGCCTGTTCCAATCCCTAACCACTCCTGCAGTGAAGAAATTTGTCCTAATCTCCAACCTAAAGTTCCCCTGGTGCAACTCGAGGCCATTTCCTCTCATTCTGTCACCTGATACTAGGTAGAGGAGACCAATCCCCACCTCACTCCAACCTCCTTTCAGGGAGTTGTAGAGAGCAGTGTGACCTCCCCTCAGCCTCCTCTCCTCCAGACTGACCCAAAGTCAGTTTCATTGTGCATCTGATGGCAGAGGTGGTGCCAAGGCTCTTCTGCTGCCTTCCAGTTGACAGATGCCTGTGGCAGGCTGGAGGTGCAAATCCTCCGTCACCACTCTGTCGCTGGCTGAGAGGAGAGAACAATAAATGAACTGTAAGTGCAGTTTCTCAGAGAACCCAGTGCATGCTTTGGCTACCATCAGTGTGGTGACCAGGCAAAAGCTGCTGAGCTGGTGCTTGACCTTTCCTTCCATCTCTGGCAGCATTTTGAGTGCCCATCGAGTGAGCAGCGACTTCCACGCGCGCTTCTCTGCGCTCTCCAGGACCTACATCTATCGGCTCCTGGTGGGCTGCCCTCACCACACTGCAGTCCCAGTGTTTGAAAGGGACCTCTGCTGGGCTCCTCCTGGAGGGTAAGTGTGTTCCAGCTCATCAGCACTCTGGAAAGGCTTGGGGGTTCAGAGGGAGTGGGTGCAGAGTCCCTGTGTGTATTGGTGAGATCTCCCAGGTGGAATCAGTGCAGCTGCCCTGAGTTTCGTTCTCTGGAGACCTGAGACTTTCTGCTGTGCTTTGATTGTGCTGTCAGCTGTGCTGGGCTAAGCATGCTTAGTGCTGCTGAAATACTGCATGACTTTGGGTAGAGTCCCTCAGCAGCTTTCACAGTATCTGCTCCAACCTTTCCAGGTGACAGTGGAGTTGCAGTGGCCCAGCACCCTGCCAAGCTGAGTCTTAAAGCTGTCCAGTGTAGGGAATCCACTGCTTGCCTTGGGAGATGATTCCAGTGTCTGACTGCTGGCCCAGCACCCTGCCAAGCTGAGTCTTAAAGCTGCCCAGTGCAGGGAATCCACTGCTTGCCTTGGGAGATGATTCCACTGCCCAAATGTTCTCATGGGGAAGCATTTTCTTCTGGAGTCCAATTGGAATCTCCCCAGCAGTAACTTGTCCCCATCACTCCTTGTCTTCTCCATGGGACTCCTTGTGAAAAGGAAGTCTCCATCCTCCTTGTGGCCACCCTTGATGTCCTGGTCCATGGTAATAAGGTCTCCCCTCAGCCTTCTCTCCTCCAGGCTGAACAAACCCAGCTCTCTCATGGCAGCTCCTCCAGCCTTGTGTGTCCCTTCCCATGGGTGAGCATTCCCTCAGATGACTTTGCCAGCCCATACAGCAAAGCCATGTGGACAGCTGGCTGAAGGAGCAGTGCTCTGATGTAATGCAGAGAGGCAGAACTGCATCACACTGCACATCTCAGGCTTTGAGGTGTGACCACAGAGGCAGGCAAGAATGAAGGCTGAAAAATCCTCTTGAGGGTTGCATTTTTTTTTGTTTTTTACCTCCCCTAATCCTATTTGTGGTAGCACCTGCAGGTAAATCTGTGCCCTCATCCCTTGTCTGAGTGCTTGTGTGTTTGAGGAGTGAGAACCAAGGCCTCTGAGCAAGCCTCCAATAACAGTGCACCTAGCCAGAGTCATAACAAACCAGTGCTTGTATGTGTAAGGGAAAAAAACCAAATTCAGTGCCAATAAAAACCAAACATGGTAAACAGTGGGTGAGGAAAAACAAACCAAGGCCAGAAGAGAAATTGTTTTTATGCTTATAGTTGTATTGAGGTAAACATACACTGAAGAAAACTTACAGGAAAAAAGAGGTTTGCAGCCAGCTGTGGTCATCTCCTCACCACTATTGGTGTAGCAGTTGTGGGGAATGGAAGGAAATGTCACCTCAGCTGCCCCAGTAAAGTGGAGATGATATTGCCCTAGCATTAAATTGCTGCTGCCTTTCTTCTCTGTGGGCTGTGGAAAGGAAAATTGAAGAGGAAATTGCAAAATGAGTGTGAGCTGCACAATGTGCCTTAAGCTTGGGCTTTAAGAAATTGCATTTCATGTAGTCCAGACCCTGCAGTTAATATTCCCAAAAGGCAGCACCACACATGAAGCTGTGTTAGAACTTCTTAGTGGGGGGTCTCTTACTGAAAGTTGGGGAGGTTTAGGTTGGGCATTAGGAAGAAGCTCTTTACTGTGAGGGTGGTGAGGCACTGTGTGCAGTTCTGGAACCCCAGCACAGGAAGGACATGGAAGGGTTGGAGCCAGTCCAGAGGAGGCCACCAAGATGCTGAGAGGGCTGCAGCAGCTCTGCTGTGAGGACAGGCTGAGAGAGTTGGGGCTCTGCAGCCTGGAGAGGAGAAGGCTTCCAGGAGAGCTTGGAGTGGCCTTGCAGGATCTGAAGGGGGCTACAGGAAGGCTGGGGAGGGACTATTGACAAGGGCTTGGAATGGCAGGACAAGGGCAATGGGTTTGAAGTGTCAGAGGGGAGATTGAAAGTGGATGTTAGGAGGAAGTTGTTTGCAGTGAGGGTGGTGAGACACTGGCACAGGTTGCCCAGGGAGGTTGTGGAGCACAGCACAGAATGTGATCAAAGAAAGTACATTCTGTGCTTCTGTGCTCCACAACCTCCCTGGAGGTGCTCAAGGCCAGCTTGGATGAGGCCTTGAGTGACTTGTTCTAGTGGGAGGTTGGAACTGGATGATCTTTGAGGTCCCTTCCAGCCTAAAGCATTCTATGATGCACTCTGTGATTTGCACTGCTGGTAGTGGAGGAGCTCCTGGTGAGTGCCCTGCTGAGCACATCTGGTGTAGAAAACACATCCCATTGATCTCCTGGAGACACCTAAGCTGCCAACTAGGTGTCACCAGTGCTTCTCAGTGTGCCCAGCAGTCTGTAAGTGCCAGCTGATTTTTCCTTAACACAGTGAAAAGTTTTTAATGATGCTGGGGGAAAAAAAAATCTCTTCTTGGTGTTTTTAGTTTGTTTTCTTTGCAAACATTTTGACTCCTGTAAGGAGCTGAAAAGCTGAAGCCACAGAACAGGCTTTGCTTAGGAGAAATTTACCAAACCAATAGAAAAATAAGGGTCTGGCCAGCACATACATAGGCAAACCTCTCTCAGTTCCTTTGCTGGAGACTGTTTTGAAAAGACTTAGCTTCCCTAGATGAAGAAATCTGAATTTCAGGCACTTGACATTCTGAGTTTTACCTCATGCCCTTTCCACTTCATAGAATGGGAAGGTTGG
>WBNM01019207.1:70754-94385 GCA_013399055.1 Ramphastos sulfuratus | reverse complement strand
GGCCCTCCTCTGGACTTGCTGCATGGTGGTTATGATGTTGGGTCCCCAGGGTATCTAGGAAAAAAAAAAAAAAAAAGATGGAGCATCCTGCTAATATGATTCTCACTTGCTGGAACCCCCTCTCTAGGAAACTTTGGGTTTTGGTACATGTGATTTGGTTTATTCATAGGATGGTAGTCTTATTAATATCTAAATTGCCAAAGGTATTATGGTTAATCTTTTTTTCTGGAGGAGTAAAAAACGCATCACAAAGACTGGTGTTGACTTTCTGTCTAGAGCCAAAAAAGGAAAATCCGCTTGAGGTAAGCTGAAAAGCTCCTCCAGCCTTGCTCTAAGAAGCATCAGTGAAAACAGATTCTGCTGTGGCATTAGTTTAGTTTGCAAAGCAGCACACTGATGGTGGATGGTGTCTATCCCTACTTGCTTAGCACTGGAGCATGGCTGTGAGCCCCCCAGGGGAGGCGTATGCCTGCCTCTGCTCCTTGCAGCCGCCACGGTGCTGCTGGTCACACCTGACAGCACTTCAGAATCATTTCACCTCCAAAACCAACAGCTCCAAAGCAAACCAAACTGTCTGCCAGCTTCAACCTTGCATCTCCCCAAGGTGTTAGCAGGATCACATCTGCTCACGGCTCGGCTGTACCTGCCTGCTGGATGTGGGGCAGGCTGGGGGGTTAGTCTCCCTGGACTTCAGCAAGGCCTTTGCCATAGCAAAGTCCTGGCAAAGCTGGCAGCCTGTGGCTTGGGCTAAGAACTGGCTGGAGGGCCAGGCCCAGAGAGTGGTGGTGAATGGAGCCACATCCAGTTGGCAGCTGTCACCAGTGGTGTGCCCCAGGGATCAGTGCTGGGCACAGTCCTGTTTAATATCTTCACCAGGTTGGGAGCAAGTGTGGATCTGTTGGAGGGCAGGAGGGCTCTGCAAAGGGACCTGGACAGGCTAGGCACAGTCCAATGCCAGAAGTTTTAGCAAGTCCAAGTGCCAGGTACTGCATTTGGCCACAACAACCCCAAGCAGTGCTACAGGCTGGGGACAGAGTGGCTAGAGAGCAGCCAGGCAGAGAGGGACCTGGGGGTGCTGGTTGGCAGCTGAACATGAGCCAGCAGTGTGCCCAGGTGGCCAAGAAGGCCAATGGCATCCTGGCCTGGATCAGGAACAGCGTGGCCAGCAGGACCAGGACAGTCCTTCTGCCCCTGTACTCAGCACTGGTCAGGCCACACCTTGAGTCCTGTGTCCAGTTCTGGGCCCCACAGCTTAAGAAAGATGTTGAGGTGCTGGAAGGTGTCCAGAGAAGGGCAGCAAGGCTGGTGAGGGGCCTGGAGCACAGCCCTGTGAGGAGAGGCTGAGGGAGCTGGGGGTGTGCAGCCTGCAGAAGAGGAGGCTCAGGGCAGACCTCATTGCTCTCTGCAGCTACCTGAAGGGAGGTTGTAGCCAGGCGGGGTTGGGCTCTGCTGCCAGGCAACCATCAACAGAACAAGGGGACACAGTCTCAGGCTGCACCAGAGTGGGTTTAGGCTGGATGTTAGGAAGAAGTCCTTCACAGCAAGAGTGATTGGCATTGGAATGGGCTGCCCAGGGAGGTGGTGGAGTCCCCATGCCTGGAGGTGTTTAAGAGGATGCTGGATGAGGCACTTATTGTCATGGTTTAGTTAATTAGAAGGTGTTAGGTGATAGGTTGGACTTGATCTCAGAGGTCTTTTCTAACCTGCTTAATTCTGTGATTCTATGATAATTGCACCTCACTGGGGCATTGCATTGGTTTGAGGTGCTGGTGAAGGTGGTGGCTGAGGTTTTGGCATTGGGTCAGCAGACCTTTAAGCCCTATCTAGGAACTCTGGAGGAAAAAATACATGTTTGGAGCACTGTCTTCATAGTCATGGTGGCACAGTATGTTTCTGGTAGGAGATGTGGTGACGAAGGAGTGCTGTGAGGAGCAAGCTCTGTCTGGAGTAAATCACAACAACTGGACCTATGGTGCAAAATGCTTGGAAGAAAGCCTCCAGAAAGATGGGCACTGGGGTTTTCGTTGTGCTTGAGGACTGGCAACCCTGCTGAGGAACTGAGCTGAGGAGAGGGTAATGCCCTGGAGAAATGCTTCCTTATGTTTCAGGATGGGTATGGCACAGTGATCCCAGTCAGTTCACTGTGGGTTAAAGCATGGAAGGAGCAGGATTGTTTCCTTTGCCAGAGAGCCTAGCATGCAGACAGCATATGGTATCCTCCAGTAAAACACAACAATGAATGGTTAAAGGAATGTTACAAGTATTTTAATGATGTTTCCCAGGTGCATTTGTCCATGTCCTGCTTTTAGTTACGTGCAATGGACCTGTAAAAGCAAAGAGACTCAACCATACATGAGCACCTCAGGGCTGTCTGACAGTGAAGGACAGAGCTGCTCTGAGGTTTCCCAAAACAAAACTGCAAAGCCAGTTCATGATTCTTTGGTTTCAATTAAAGTTTTGCATCACAGCCAGCTGAGCACTGTGATTGCCCTGGGGAGAGAACATGGCCCTGGTTTGGGGTGTGATGAACAAGGTCTTGATTTATCCCTCGGGGGGGTGTTTGTCCAACAAGCATCCCACATGGGAGCACCAGTGGGAGCAAAGCAGCTGAGCTGCAGTGGCCATCTGCATCCTTGTCACGTTTTGGTGGTGTATTGAAAGCTTGCTTTGCTTCTTTTCTTTTTTTTCCCTTTCTCTTTCTTATTTTGCTATTCTTCAGCCCCCCCCGCCCCTTAATTTAAGAGGACTGTTTCCACTTGATCATTTCCCAGGAAAGAGTTGTTAAAGCAAAATCTCCCCTTGTTTCTGCAGTGCTGTGTGATCACTCTATCTGCTAGGTCCTCCCTCATCAGCTGAGGTGCTGGGTCAACACTCCAGACCAATGCATCTCTACCATTTAGCACTTGTTTCTTAAAGCAGATATTAAGATTCCCATTTCCAGGTTAAGAGATATCTTATTTAATTCAGTGTTTAGTTTTCAGTGATCCAGGGAGCTCACAAAGTTTTGGAAGGCTGAGGCCTCCTGTCAGCTGTCGTTCTCTTTTGGCATCCAGATGTTAATTACAGATTAGCCAAGCAGCGATGCTGATCAGCCTGTTCCCACCCATAAATGCTTATGAAGAATGAATGAGTGTCTTGGCTGGAGCCTTCAGTTTATGTGAACCCATATACCTCTGAAATCGACGTGCAAATCCACATATCACCATGATACATTTGCAATGTATTTAACATCTGTGCTGCAGGAGCTGGAAATGAGGGAATCAAAGTAGGATTCGGAGCGCAGACGTTGTCAGTCCAGCTTCATTTATCATCCTTGTCCTTATTGTTGTGATTTTGGCTGGGGGCTGCTGTTGAGCAGATGATNAATCCCCTCCCTTGCCCTGCTGCCCACACTGCTCTTGCTGCAGCCCAGCACACAGTTGCTGTCTGGGCTGCACTCACACTGCAGCCTCATCTGGAGCTTTTCATCACCCCAGACCCCCAGGGCCTTTTCCTCAGGGCTACTCTCAGCCATTCCCCACCCAGCCTGGAGTTGTGCTTGGCATTGTGCCTACCCAGGTGCAGGACCTTACACTTGGCCTTGTTGAATGTCCTGAGGTTGGCCTGGGCACACCTCTGCAGCCTGTCCAGGTCCCTCTGGATGGATCCCTGCCCTCTAGAATGATGGTGGCTTTGTGGATGGTGCTGTTTGGGTGTTTGGTTGCAGTACAGCTGTTCAGGGCAACAATATGAACCTTAAAATGCTTTTTTCCCCATAATATTGTTATTCTGCTGTTCGTGTTTCTGGCATGCTGGAAGGAGAATCTCCTTTTGCCCATGATTTTTTACATTGCAGACTATTGTGGTCCAAGAGTATCTGGTCTTACCAAGATGTTTCTTAATGGGAAACATCTCTGTAGATGCACTCCAATTTTCATAATTGCATGCTCAGTAAGTACCAATTGCATGCTCATTTCAGCAGATGGATCTCCACCATTTCCACCCATTTGCTTCAGTTCATGTTTAATAGGATCATTCATTTGGTCACAAGGCTTGGGAGGATTTCAGTAAGCCAAATTTGCAGTAAGAAATAAGGGAATAATAAATTTTGCAGAGGTTTGTGTGCTGTGTTGAAGGCACAGGAACCACTAACTGTTTTTTCAGACATCAGCACAACCCAGGCTGTTATACATCAGTGCATGACAATGTGATGCTGCAGCTGATTTTCTTCCACTGCCTCTTCCTGAATGCATGGCCATAGCCAGGGTCCGAGACATGCACAATTACTCACACAGCCAATGCAGCCAGCCTTTGGGGCATGAGACTGGGCTAAGGGACCTTGCATGAACCCTTCTTGGCTTTTTTGTGCTTAGTCCATTGAAATATTGACTTTATATCTTGTGCACACGTAGTTTAGCAACAAGCTACTAGTTTTATACTATTCCCTGCTCTTGAAAAGAGATTTGCAAGGTGTTAACCATTCATCAGAGACTTACTATTGAATTCTGTGGTTGTTCAAAGTTCCCAGCTGCTGCTGGCTTTGAATCTTCCTGATACATATTGCAGAAATCACTCTCTTCTACAGTAATCATTGTAGCAGGGAATATCTTGGCCCTGGCTGCTTTCTAACATCATCCATTACTCCTTGGGTTTGTGCTTTGCTGCACAAGCATTTTGGCTGCCTGCTGGTATCTCAAGTACTGCTTTGCACACAGGTGAGCAGACTCATTTAAAAATGCTTCTACTGGTGCTATGTTAATCATAAAGCATGAAAATTGAGTCTTTTGCTATACTGTCCTCATACATAGAATCTTAGAATGGTAAGGTTGGAAGGGACCTCAAAGATCATCTAGTTCCAACCCCCTGCCATAGGCAGGGACACCTCCCACTAGTACAGGTCACTCAAGGCCTCATCCAACCTGGCCTTGAACACCTCCAGGGAGGCTGTGGATCACAGAATCACCCAATGTGATCAAAGATCTCATTGAGTGATTCTGTGCTCCACAGCCTCCCTGTGCAACCTGTGCCAGTGTCTCACCACCCTCACTGCAAAGAACTTCCTCCTAACATCCACTTTCAATCTCCCCTCTGCCACTTCAAACCCATTGCCCCTTGTCCTGTCATTGCAAGACCTTGTCAATAGTCCCTCTCCAGCCTTCCTGTAGCCCCCTTCAGATTCTGGAAGGCTACCGTAAGGTCTAGTGGAAGGCTACTATAAGGTCTAGTGGAAGGCTACTGTAAGGTTAGCGGAAGGCTGCTATAAGGTGTACTGGAAGGCTGCTATAAGGTGTACTGGAAGGCTACTATAAGGTGTACTGGAAGCCTTCTCTTCTCCAGCCTTCTGTTGGGTTTTTAAAAGGCAAACTGTGGAATTTACAGTTGGGCTGTGGATAAAGATGCCCAGCAGTATCCTGCAGTGGCTGCAGCGATTTGTTTTGAGTGTCTCTCTGGATTTCACATGGTTTGATAAACATGCTCAGTCTATCATCTTTCCCTCTCTGTTTCCTGCAGTGATAATGGATTGTAGAAACCTTAATAAGCAAATTCAGGCCGATCCATCAAAATAAGCCAGTTGAAAGACACCCGTGTCTTTCTCTCACTCAGCAAACAGATGCAAGATATTAGGGCTGCGAGTCACAGACCTGCATGAATTTAATAGGGAGTTTCTCATCATTCCCAGGGCCTTTGCCTGCAGTTGTAAAATAAATTATCTGGAGCAACTTTAATATTTCATGAAACCTTGCAAAGCGATGGCATTCGGGGCAGATTAATACAAAAGCCATAAAATTCACATGTGCCATATGTCGTATGAGCACCAAATGGGAGGCCTGGGATTCTGACCATCAATATCATTTTACTGCTGGCTAAAGTGGTGATCCCTGATGTGTTCATCCCTGATGAGAACCTCAGCAGTGCGAGTGACGTTCCTTTGGTGTGCAGTTGCTCTGTGCAACTGCTTATTTGACTAGGTTCATGAGAAACTGCCACACTNAATCCCCTCCCTTGCCCTGCTGCCCACACTGCTCTTGCTGCAGCCCAGGACTCGGTTGCTGTCTGGGCTGCACTCACACTGCAGCCTCATGTTTAGCTTTTCATCACCCCAGACCCCCAGGTTCTTTTCCTCAGGGCTGCTCTCCAGCCATTTACCACCCAGCCTGTCTTTTCCTGGCTCTTTCAGGGTACTACTCTGTGTTGCAGATGTGGCCAGAGCCACCATCTTCTCCCCACCGTATCTACAGAACAGGATTTGCAGCAGGCTGTTGCCAAAGTCTCCTATACTCTGGGTTAAATAGCCTGGCTCAATTACACCTGAGTGGTGCTTTGGTGCAGGCCTGAGCTCTTTGACAGTGCTCCTTCCATGCTAAGGAGCCGTCTTGGGTTTCTGCATTACCCTACCTGGACTGTTTTCTCCTCCTGCTTTCAGCCTCCCCAGGCTCTTCTCATTTAAGTAACCCTGATTAAAAGCAGCAGTACAGATGCAGGTATGATGATCCTGCCTTGGTCTTCCTGATTCTAGAGTTTATTTGGAAAGTGTTGTACCCTGTCAGCACTATCAGGTGCTGCTTGTAAACTGACACATTCAACGTAACAATGCTTCTGATACTCCTCTGCTATCTGTGCAAAACTCTTTAGAAAGGGCTCTGCCAGCTGAGCTCAGGTTTGGTTTGGTGGTGGTTGTTGCTTTTGGGGTTGGTTGGTTGTTTTTTTACTGTTATTTTTAATTTTATTTATTTATTTTCCTTGAAAACCCTTCCAGCATCAAGTCCACACTGTGCCATCACAGTCACATGGGCATTCCTCACTATCATGCTCTGTGTTTTCATAGAATCATAGAATGTTTTGAGTTGGAAGGGACCTTTAAATGTCATCTAGGCCAACCTCCCAGTTTGCCCTGCCTCTGCTCAGATTGTTTGTTTACCTCAGCCCCATCCATCACTTGTTAGGTCTCAGGCTGTCTCAGTCAGGCTAGTTTTTGGAAGGGTGATGCTTTGAGGAGCTACCCAGGTGTTTCAGTGTGCTGGGCCCCCCTGCAGCACCTTCATCCTGCATCCTGCAGCAGTGAGTCCTGTGTCCTGGGATAACCTGTTGCTGCAGCTGGCAGGAACACGATGGCATGGCTTGAGCTGGGTTGCTCACTGGAGAGCCAAACTCACCCTGAAGAGGGATTTGGGAAAGCAGACACCTTCTGTGCTGGCACAGCTTCAGGAGTTCATTCACTGTACAAGGCACTGTCAGGTCACAGGGGTGTTTTAGAAGCACAGAATGTTTTGGGTTGGAATGGACTTTTAATGGTCATCTAGTCCAATCACCCCTGCACTGATTATAATTATCTTAATGCACTTTTAACCTTGAGGTTATTCTGCAGCTTACAGAATGGTTTTAAAAGTCCTGTCCCATGGGCTTTCCTGTGTGCTGGGTTTTAGTACCCTTAACAGCAAGCACAACACTGTGTGCAGTTTTCTTTCCTGCTATTTAACCTAACAGTCTCATGTTCTTCCTATTTATTTGTTAAATACTCAGTTTTCAGCTTTTCAGGCAGCTGCTTGTTCTCTAAAAATGCAGTCTTGTGCTGCAAAAATAAAACCAAAAACCAAACCCCAAACAAATATAGTTATTATTAGGAAAGGGATGATTTTGTAGGAATTCAGACACAGGACATGAATCTAGAGGCCAGGAGAAGTGCAGTTGCGTTGGACAGCATTTTATACCCTTTGCAGTCTGATTTCACAGCACTGTAGATACCCAGGGAAGGTCCAAGCAGAGCCCAAGCCCTGGCTGATGTGTATATTCGAGAAGGAATAAAGCCCAGCAGTCTGGATCGGCACTGTTAGCTTACAGCCTGCCTCTTGGATGCCTCTCGAGAGAAAAGCCAAAGGTCTCTGAAAGCCAACTAATCAAGGCAATCCAGCAGCAATTAGAAGTGTGGAGGTGTCCATGCTGCAGAGTGAGTTGCAGGTATTAATGAGTAAAGCAGTAAGAAACGAACAGGAGAAGATCACCGGGACTGGTTCAAGCCGAAATCAGCTTAAGTGTGTGGATGAGAGCATCGCCTCCCACTGTCTAACATGCCTGAACTCTTCACCTCTTGGCTCGGGGGACAGAGGTGTGAGGCCAGTGCTGGGAAGGGTATGGGCACTCCAAAGAGCTCCTTAGCTCTTGGTGAGGGCAAGACTCATCTGGGGCTTTACTTGTCCTCTGGCTACCCTAGCTAGACTTGCTAGAGGGCAGGGATCCATCCAGAGGGACCTGCACAGGCTGCAGAGCTGTGCCCAGGCCAACCTCAGGACATTCAACAAGGCCAAGTGTAAGGTCCTGCACCTGGGTAGGCACAATGCCAAGCACAAGTCCAGGCTGGGTGGGGAATGGCTGAGAGCAGCCCTGAGGAAAAGGCCCTGGGGGTCTGGGGTGATGAAAAGCTCAAGATGAGGCTGCAGTGTGAGTGCAGCCCAGACAGCAACTGTGTGCTGGGCTGCAGCAAGAGCAGTGTGGGCAGCAGGGCAAGGGAGGGGATTCTGCCCCTTTGCTCTGCTCTCCTCAGACCCCACCTGCAGTCCTGTGTGCAGTTCTGGAGCCCCCAGCACAGGAAGGACATGGAAGTGTTGGAGCCAGTCCAGAGGAGGCCACCAAGATGCTGAGAGGGCTGCAGCAGCTCTGCTGTGAGGACAGGCTGAGAGAGTTGGGGCTCTGCAGCCTGGAGAAGAGAAGGCTTCCAGGAGACCTTAGAGTAGCCTTCCAGGATCTGAAGGGGGCTACAGGAAGGCTGGGGAGGGACTATTGACAAGGTCTTGCAATGCCAGGACAAGGGGCAATGGGTTTGAAGTGGCAGAGGGGAGATTGAAAGTGGATGTTAGGAGGAAGTTGTTTGCAGTGAGGGTGGTGAGACACTGGCACAGGTTGCCCAGGGAGGTTGTGGCTGCTCCCTCCCTGGAGGTATTCAAGGCCAGGTTGGATGAGGCCTTGAGTGACCTGTGCTAGTGGGAGGTGTCCCTGCCTATGGCAGGGGGTTGGAACTAGATGATCTTTGAGGTCCCTTCCAACCTTACCATTCTATGATACTCTTGTCCTCTGGGCATCCTATCTTTTCAGAGGCTGCCTTGGCAGTGGGTCCCTCCTCTTCAGGCCTTCTTGGTCTTCTTTTTGGTCTGACAGGGGAAGGTAGAGGGCAAAGACAGACAGGTCAAATGCAGGGTTAGGCATTGTGATGCTGCTGCCATGTGGCCAATGCATCATCCCCAGCCCTGTGCCGGAGTGAATAGAGTGCTCAGGAGGGCTGAGGCACGCTCACGTTCTGGCTCTGCTAGTGATAGTGGATATTGCTTTAAATAGGTTTTCTTGATGCAATTTCCACTCTTCCCTGTCCCCTGGGGAATTCGGCATGTCTGAGGCAGACAAGCAGGTTTCCTAGGAGAGAGACAGCACAGCGCTGCACCCGCTCACCCGTCCCAGTCCCTGGTGGCATGTCACCAGCTGTCTCAGCTCCTCGCACAGCACCGTGACATCCAGCCCTGGTGTTATCCCCCTGCAGAGCTGGAAACCTCAGGAGCCTAAAAGAGTGTATGTGGGGGGAAGATGCAGCAGTGAAAAGGGCCAAACCTACAGAGGCCAAGTGAGGCCTCAGTCAGGACCCTGATGCAGATCCCAGCCAAAGATGAGGGCACTGGGAGGAAAGTCTTCGGTAAGCAGTGTGTTTGCAGGGAGGAGAGGAGGGCGAAAAGCCATCTGTGGGGCAGGCAGCAGAACTGTTGGCATTTGTTCCCCCAATCCAGAGACACCAATCTGGGTTTTCAGGTGGTATCACTGAGATGGGGCTCATTCTCAGCTGGCAGGACAATTGAGGGTTAATTCCAGGCAACCTTCTCTCTTTCAGCAGGACAGCAAACCCTAGCAGTGGGGTGTTTTTAATATCAGTTGGGCGGTACAAGAAAAGTGATGCCAGAAAACCCATCTTTCAGTGACAATGTGATTAATTCCTTCTTAAGGGGGGAAAAGGGAAAAAAAGCTTTGGGTGTTTTTGTCCTTTTTTTTCTTTTGCCATTACCTAAAGATGGTCTGTGACAGTAAAGAACCTGTGATTAATTGCACCAAAAGAAATGTAATAGACACCTTTTCTTGGCATCATCTGGATTTTTTTTGTGATTTTCCTGTTATCTCCTTGGCTTAATGCAGAAAAATTATCTCTGAGGCTGCTGCAAGGGATGTTAACTTCCTTTTCCTTATTACAGATTGATCTTTGATATCTGCTTCTTTCTGAGAGCTCTTTTATTCCCAGAAGTGATACAAACCTTCGGCTGTTTTCCATATATTGCACTTAAGTAGTTCAATACCTTTCGGAGTCCATAAGGGAACATTTAATGATTTAATGATTGCTGTATTTTGAAGGCTATGTGATAGGAAAAATCAAATATATTTTTTTAATAGCTGAATATATCTACTCTGTTGATTTCAGATAAACCAATATTTTTTATAATAAGGCAGAGAAATGGTCCTTTTTTTTTGTTGTTGTTTATATCCTTTAGAGTGTGAACATTTTCCCATCTGTGGTTTCCAGCAAAATGGATTTTCAGTCTTTCTGAAATTTCTGCCCAGGTCCCAGCAATATTTGCTTAAGAGTAATCAGAGTATTACCCAAATCTCTGTTCAAAGCAACAGTGACCTTACCAATGGTAAGCAATAATTGGATTATTTTCAGAGATGTAGGAAGATTCACTGTAACAACAAAAGAAGAAATACCAGATGATAACACCACTTGTCTGCAGCACTGTAAGCTGCAGCACTTTCCATATGATAGTTTAATAGCTTTGCATATTATGAATATTGAGTAAGAAAGATAGAGTTGGGGAATAGGCACTGCCTTGCAGTTTGGGATGATGCACATGCTTATATGGGATATTATTATTATTATTATTATTATTATTATTATTATTATTATTATTATTATTATTATTATTATGGTGGTGGTGGTGGTGGTGGTGGTGGTGATCAGGATGCAATATATATGTGTACATATAAAANCCCCCATTCTATGATTCTGTGGCTTTGCAAGCAGCCAGCAAAGCGCACGGCCATGGACTGTGCTGGGGGTGATGGAGCAGCATCCCCATGCAGCCCGGGGCAGACGCCAGCAGGGTTTCTCCCAGAGAGGCTGAGCTGCTGTGAAGACAAATTGGAAACCATTTGGAGGAGTAAATCCATACCAGCACAGTGCTGGTCGAGCCTGATTGTCTCTTTCTCTGCTTTTAATTGTAATGAATTATATGGCTTGGCACAGCAGGGTGCCGAGCCTCTTGGCTGAAACTGGTGCAATTCACGTAAGTGTTTACACAAAAGCCAAGTAAATGTTAAGCTTCCTACAGCTTTCAATGTCCGTGAGCCCAGGTTTGCATTCTGTTTGGGAGAGCAGCGGAAGCCGAGCAGCGCAGGGCAGCGCGGCTGGGCGTGTGTGCATGTGTGACCCGCACAGGGGATAAGAGAGGTGAAAAATATGACCTTTAGCTTTCGATGGAATGAGTTTTGCAGTGACCTTACTTCCCCCCACCCCTCCCAAAAATAAAAAAAAAAAAAAGAAAATAAAAAAAGAATTCAGCATAGCTTGGGTTTATTCCGAGATGCTGAAGGGCACAGAGGTGTTTCTGCCTCTTGACCGCTAAGAAAAGAGATCTGTGCCATCAAGGCTACCGGCATCCTTTGAAGTTGTGCCCCCCACCCCCACCGTGTGCCCACATGATGATTCTAATTACTGTAAATGAGCCTTCTGCAGCACAGGCTGCTGTGTAATTCAAACCGGCACTGCTCACCAGATGGGATCCCTCCCAGGGTAGACCTTGACCGCGTCTGCCCCTGTGATAGTGGCAGGGAGCACATCACATTAGCGGGATGAGACGTGGGTCCTGACCTCCGGTGACATCTGGCTGTGGAGTAGAGGTTCCTTAGCCTGGCTGTGTGCTACCATGTTGACAGGTGGCCTTTGGCTTGTAACACAAGGTTTGGTCCTGCAACCAACAGGACCTTTGGCTTCCCCTTGACTTGAGGGGTGCTGAAATTTGGGACTCTGCGCATCAGCTAAACCCTTGTACTGATGAAGCCAAATTTGCTTTGAAACAAGCAAACCAAAACCAGGCTGTTACAGAATTTGCATTAAGCCTATTCCCTGGGCACCGTGCAGCCAAGAAATCTGTATACCTGGATGTAATTTTATTTTTAGAAAGCACGTTAAGGAGCATAACAACCTCATTACTGTGCCAGTTGCAGCCCTGCCTGTTTAAGAGTGTTTAATTGTTTTCATTCCCTGTGCACAGCTGTTTCAGTGGATAGGGCAAAAGCAGGAGAGGAAGGGAGTTTGTGTGACTGGGAGAAATTAGGATGCTGAAGCAGAAAGTGAAGTGCTTGCCTTGAAACATTCCTGTAAGATCCTCTCCCCAAAGCATTCCAATACTTAAGGAACCTGCTGTGTTTTGGAGCCTTTTCCTCCAAAGAGAGGAGGCTTCTCTTCCCATTGCCTTCCAAGAAGCCACAATTTTTTCATGTTTTAGGCCTTTCTCTTGAAAAGAAAAAAAAACAAACCCAAACCTAGTGTTTGAAAGGCTCCCAAGCTCCCACTTCATCAGATGGTGCTGGAGGCTGAGGATTGAGGAGAGGAAAGAGAAGTGGTAGTGCTGTGGTATGGGGAACACTGACCCTTCACAGCTGCTCCCTGGGGTCTTCTCTTATGCCTTTTTATCTTTAGTATTTGTAGTCTCCTTACTGCTCCTGTGCAAGGCATAATGTATAAAGAGAGGTAAAAGAGACAGGGAAGGAGGAAAATAAACCCAGGACTTCTGTTTCTCTGGCAGTGGTTTTCTAAGGAGCTCTGGTTAGTCTGCAGCAGTGGAAAAAACTGCAGAAGATGTAAATAATCTTCAGGATTATGCTAAAGCCAAGCTTCAGTCATTTTCCTGGGGAAAAAAAAAATTGCATGGGGCCTGTTCATTCAATAATGATCCACCAGAATTTCTCTAGGGCTTCTTATATTTTTATGAAAAGGATCAGTTGTCTTGAGAAATGGTAATTCTGGTATCTACAAATACCCTTTGGTTGGAAAGCTTCTGGTTCAGGTTGGGGTCCTCCTCTGATTGGACTTTTTCTTCCTTTTTGTGATGCTATTGAGTGCTGTTACACACTGAAATGATCAAAAGCAGCGCGTTGGTTTATCATGAGATGACAAACCACGGCTGCACTTTGTGGTGCAGGCTGTATTGAGATAAAAGCACTGAATGGTTTTTAGGTTTCCCTGTGTTTATATTCAGTGCCAGAGGTACTTGAGCGATTTTGCAAAGTGTATATACTTTGCAGTCAGGCTTTCTTAAAATAAGGAAAAAAAAAATCATGGTATCTTTTGAAATCTATACAGGATCTTACTCTGCTGAGCTTAATTTTAGGCTATTGAGTTCATCGTTCAAGGAGGGGGAAGAAATGGGTTTGTTGTGTGCTGTATTTAATCAATTGCAGCAAAAAAAAACCAAACCCTATTGCAGGCATCGTTCATCTTCGCGAGCCAATTTTTGTTTCCATTTTAGTCACAGAAAAACTCTGCTCCGGTAAAATGGACTCATTTATTGTGCAGATCTGATGGCACCAAGATGATGGCTGCTGGCAGGTATTGGCTGGTTTGTGGGAGCAGTCCCCATGTGGATTTTTGTTTTATGGGTTTTCAGTGTTGAGGATTGTGTGTTTAACTGTTGTAGAAATGCCAGGAGCCGGGGATCTGAGGATGCTTGGAAATGAGGGAAAGTGCACAGCGTTCCCACTGCAGCTTCCAAAAGCAAGATGTATTGCAGAAGCCTGAGACTGCTGGCAGGGTTTTAGGGTGCTTATACATCCTGAGACAGTTTTTATCCTTCCTATTCACCCTTCCTTCTCTCTGTCCATGGAGGAGGTGAGAGGTGCTCATCTCTTCCGTGGTGCACCCACGTGTGTTTAAGTAGTTGCTGGTTCCACACTTGAGGGGGACCTGTGGTCCCTCTCTGTTCTGCTCCTGCTCCATTCCTCAGGCTCTTGAGTGTTTCTGTGGAGCAGAATGCCTGAGGTGATGAGAGCGAAGTGAAGGGAAATTTCCACCATGACTCATGGCAAAGAACCAATGGGTCTAGCAACAAGCACAGAGCACAGCCAAGGTTATGCTTCCCAGCAGACAAAGCCACAGCTGAAGTTCCTTCTATGGGGAAGCCTGCTGACTGCGACTACAGAACATTTTAATATTTAAAGAAGACTTGAAGAGTCTTCATGATTCATTGATCTTGGTCATGGTAACATGAGAGCAGTTTAGAGAATGCTTCAGCTGCTGCGATGGTCACACGTGCAAAGCAGCTAGCAAAGTGCCTGGCTGGCAGGAGCCTGAGCACTGGGGATCTTTGCCTGTGTAAATTTTGAGCAGACAGGCACGAAAATCCAAGCCCTGAGTGTGATGTTAATAAAAATGCCTGGCTTGGTACAGGAGAGCCTCTGGCATGCTGGGGATGCTCTGATTTACTGGTGTGCAAGGCTGGTCAAGGTGGGACGTTAGGGCTCACATTACTCGGGAACAAATTCTGGTAATTGCCACCCGTAGACCTCTCTGGGGGTTCATCTCTAGCAGTCAAGAAACAGTTTCTGTCACTCTGCGTTCAGTCACAGGCAGAGAAATGGCTGAGGGAGAAATAAGTGATGTGTCCTAAGCTGCAGGAAAGGAGCAGAGGTATTTTTCATAATCTGATCCATTAAACCCATAATCTTCCAGGTCTGTTTCTGAGCCATCTTTGGCTGTCTCATGCATCTGTGGGCTCCTGTTCTCCTCCAGGTTTACACATTCTTGTGAGCTCCTCTGGCAAAGCCGAGAGCAAAACCAGGGGAAAAACAAACAAACAAACCTAAAAACCCCAACCACCTAAAAAAAAGGCAGGGGAAAAGGTAGGGAAGGGGGTAGGGAAGGGATGTGATGCCAAGTGGAACAGCTCTGTCTTACCGGCCTCAAAGAGAAATCATCTGAGCGCTGAAGGAGACAGGCTCCATTGCGCAGATTAATGTGCAGTGTTTGAAAGCAGCCAAGAACATTTTATAAACACACACACACACAAGGCTGGAAGGAGCTGGGTGGTTCATCTCTGCAGAAGCCATTTCTTTCCCTAAGAGGGCATTTTAAAAAAAAAAAGAAAAAGAGAGTACAAAGGTCTCTGGGAGCGCTCAGCCACTCAGGCAGTTTAATTGGCTGAACATAGTGCGTTACAGTTGGGATTAATATGGATATTCCTTAATGATGTGTCACCTTGTCAGGAGTCTCAGGGTCGTGACTGCAAGGCTGCACCGTGCTGGCAACTGAAGTTCCCACCTTTTCTTCTGGGTTTCATTATTACAATAGCTCCTGTTAGTCGATGTTGAAAGGAAGATGTTGAGTCTCTTCTTTGCTTCCCATGGAACTAGTAAAGAAACTGGAAGGGTGAGAGGACGGATGGACCGCAGAGCTTGGCACTGGTGGCTGCTGTGTGGGTTGGCTCACAGGGCCACACCAGCTTTGGCCTGCTGTGCTGGTTTGAGGCTAATTGGAATTATTTTAATGAAAAGGAAAAAAAATATAGGCTGTGAAAAGCAAACAGTGGGGATTTCTGCTTCACTCATAGGCTTGCTGAGATGTATAAAAACAAGGATACAAATAGAGGTAAGAGAGACAGTCTCTCGCTCTCTCTGGGAGCTGCTGTGTCTTCTGGCCTCTCTGCTGTGTAACCCAACTAACCACTCTACTTCTAACCCCCTTGCCAATCCTCCAAACTCACCTTGTACATAAGGCAGACCCTGGGGTGAGGTAGAGGGGTGGGAAGAAGGTGGAAGGGTGGTTGGGAACCTCTCCTGGGGACTCTGATTTCTGGGAGAGGGATTGTGTTTCTGTCTTCCCTTTAACTTGTGTATCTCTGTAACTATTCCTGTCTATTGTGTCTATCTCTGCTTGTCCATTGTGCTAAGCTGTAAATAGAGCTTCAGTCCTTAACTTCCAGACAGCTCAGTCTAGTCTGGGTGATTTTCATTGTGTGGGGGGCAGGTAGCTCCCAAACCATCACACCTGGGCACCAGGATGTGCAAGGTATCAGCGTAAACACAGTGAGCCCAAAGCCAAGCAAATCCCACCAGGAAGCAAATAAAAGATGTGATTTAGCTGTGATCAAGATGGCTTGAAAGAGCCTAAGACCATTAGGATTTTCACAAGTATTTTACAATGGGTCTTACTGCCTTTTATCTCTGTGGGCCTCTTCCGAGTGACCACCAGCATTGGGGTGCCCGCAGGGAGAAGGCTGCTTTCCTGTGCCCCACTCCCAGGCAGCTGGAGTGATGTCTGCCACCGTTGTGCTGAGGATTATTTTGCTTTTTTCCTGGTTTTCTCCTTTTATCCTTCTTTTTCTCACCTTCCCTCCCTCCCAACCCAGTAATTTCAGAGAGGTGCTCTGGGAAGCCCACCTACTTGATCAGCACATGTAATTGCCACCAGCCCTAATGGGATGCACTCAGAAGAAGGTTTCTCTAATTTCCCCATGCTCCTGCCTGCCCTTACCCCCCTCCAGCAGTGATTGCCTCCACAGCTTTGTAATCAGCATCTCCCCACCACAGAGGAGAGGTTGCTCTGCCTGGAGACACCGCAGCGCAGAGCGATGAGGCTGGAGCCTGCCCCACTCTCCATAAAGTCGTTAGCAGCACAAAAGCGAGCAGCAAGCGTGCGGCTGATAAAAGTCTCAGCGAGGCTTTTGCTCCTGTAATAACCATCTTTTATGCATAGATAATTTTGATAGAGTTGCACTTCCGACGCCTGCTGTCATCAGGGCGGCGTGAGCTGACCTGTTAATCATAGGAGGAATTAATGGGAATTACAGCCGGCGGAGGCCCCTCGCTGCAGAGCCGGTTCAGGGCGTACCACTGGAGGGGAATTTAAAACCGAAGCAGTGTGTCTTGTCCTTAGAGCTGCAGATAAAGTGGCAGCGAGTCAGTTCCCGGGGGAGAGACGAGGTGTGGAGGAGATAAACTCCAGGAGTGTAAACACCAGATTAACAGCCTAATTCTGAGGAGCATGGGCACATGTGCATTTTCATTGCATCCACTTGGTAATTAATGGAGACTTTTAATTTAACTGGGGGGAGGGGAAGCAGTAGGGGAGCAGGGCCACCGGGATTTGCAGGCTTCATGATGACTGCACTGAAGGGAGACCCAAGTGAGATGGTCCTGCATCACCTCTCTTGATGGTGCTCCTGTGGAGTGAATTAGTTTAGCGCCACTGACTTGAAGAGAACTAAAATGAAAGAGTCTCTGCTGATGCTTTACACCACCTGAGGTCCTGACTGTCTCCAGATATTACCAAACAGCTACTAGATCCTTCATAAGCATTTCCTCCAAGCTTTCTTTTAAGGATAAGTTTCCTTTTAAAATGCTCTATATCCATGTAGCCTGCAGAGATTAAAAGAGTAGCTGATCTCATCTGTACAGGAGACCCATAAAGTTCTGAAATATGCTTTTTGTTGGTGCTTCTCAAAGGAAGGGTTGATTGCCTGCTCTTAAATATCCAAAATGTGTCTCTACGTGCCTGAGCATGCATATGCAAGAGGTCTCTGAAGAGCAGTCAGAGAAGCTGCTCAGAGAGGCTGCCCTCAGAAGTTTATGAAGAGTAACACAGCAAGTAGCACTGGAATGCTATTGTCATTTGTGCATTCAAAATGCTGTTGTCATTTTTGCATTCAAAATGCAGTCTGAGGTTTGGAGCAAAGGACAGCATGTTCCTGGAAAGAGGAGAATGATGATTGAACGAGTCATTTCTTTAACAATAAAAGGAAGATAAATGGTGTTTGGTCAGGAGTATGTGTGCACTTCAGGAGTTTTTCAAGTCAGTTCACCAGTGGTTTGGATTAGCCAATACAGAGGAAGGGCAAGGTTCCTGTAGAATGAGCAACTGCTTTGTGCTCTGGCAAATGCAACAAAGTCATCCTCTTCCAGCACAACTGGAAAGCAAAGCCCTGAGTGAAGGCAATGTCCTTTACCCAGCACAGGCACTGGTGGGACTGCTGGGACCCCTCTGCCATGCCAGCCAAGGAGAAATTCTTCTGTCTGTGTTGGTTCACCCTGGCAGCAATGGGATTCCCCTATTTGCCTGCTGAGCAGCAATGGTTCTGCAACAATGCAGAGAGCCAGCACAGCTGGAGAAGGGAGACCAGTCTGCAAAGAAAGGGCTGGTTTGTGAGGCAGCCAATCAGGTACCCAGGGCTGGCTGTCCTGGCTGGAAGCACTGGCCCATGACAGCAGTGATGCTGTGGTATGGTGCTTTCCTTCCATGGCGAAGGCCAACAACTCAGGTCGGGACCTGAAACCTGCACACCTGAGCTGCAGAGGCTATTTGTTACACAGACACAACCTTAACCTGCATCATTACAAACCAGGGGATGAAGACCTCCATACAGAATAAATATCCAGGAAAGGGGGGAACCCCTTATAAATTATCTGTTTCTTGTTGGGACCCTCAGAATGCCATTTAAGGATTTAAGATCAGGAAAGAAAAATATATCGCTGCTGTCCACTGTTGCTATCTCTGGCTTAGCAGAGACTTGCACTGGGTGGAATGTGAGTGGCTCTAACTCTGTGTTTGTTATGGAGAAGTGCAAAAGGTCACAGCTGTGCAAGGTCTAGTTGTGAGGTGCTCCTGATCACCTACTCAACAACCCAGGGAAAATAAAGCTTTTGCTCAGACTTGCAGGAGAGGGTGGGGAGAATGTATTTTGGGTAGTCTGTCAGTCAACTTGACACTAATTGGTTGCAGTAAGTAATCGTTCTCCATGTAAATTAGACTCCAATTTCCTCTGTAGTCTGTCTGTTTGCTGTGTGGGCTTCGGTCTAATTAGGCTCTCGCATGGCAAACCTGGTTTGTAAGCTGCTTTTGTTCCCGTAGCGCCGGGCTCAGCCCTCCCCGAGGCTGTCCGTGCTCTTCGAGTCTTGCTCCCAAGTGGGATGGTTCTTAGATCAACACTGCCAAGTTCAAAATAAGTTCTTTTAATGTGTGTTTTGATTATTTCTATATTTAAAGCTTGGGATGATGGCGGAGTTAAAATGCAAAGGGGCTCATTAGATTCACAATGGGAGTACCCCTCAGAAACACTTCCTCGGCATTCTTGGAAGCCCTGCTTGCTCTCCAGCCTCTGCAAAGGCCTGGGCAGCCTGTCCAGATTCTGCGGGCTGCCTACCGGGACACCTGCAGCACATCCTGCTTGCTCCAGCCCCTTCAGAGGTAGCTGTGTGTGTGTGTGTGCATCCAGAGCTCACCCAAACGCCAGCTCGTGTCCTGGAGCTGCTTCAGGTTGCACATCTGTAACAGAGTGCAGAAATGTGCAGCTGCATAAGAGGCTTTTCTCCCCTGTCATCCCTTGTTTGCAAATGAAGGTTTTGAGGTCAGCTGCCTGCGGTGTAGCTCTGCCAGTAGTCTCCACCTTAACCCAAGCACTGGCAGCAAACGTTGTGGTTGAGCATCTAGATTTGTGTGCAGCAGAGAAAGCCATGTCCCTATGGCAAATGTCTGCAACAGGCTGCAAAGAGAGGAAAAACCTTGTGTCAGCTGGCCAGGTTGTTTGCCAGCAGTGCTTCATGATCCAGTGGTTACCTTTGTGAAACTTCAGGAAGCATGTGCTAACCCTTCCTATAAAACTTGTGTGCGATAAAGCCCTGACCCAGGTGTGTCTGTGCTGCTGTTGGGCATTCTGATAAATATGGCTTTTATTGGCATTTTATTGGCACCTTACCGATTTTCAGTCCAGGGATTCATGTTGGAGGACTGGGGATGTGGAGGCACTGGGTACCTCTGGTGCACTCTGAAGGCTGTGGTCTCTTGAACTGAGTAGATAAGAAACTCTTTAAGGAGAGAGAGGTGAAGCAAATTGAGTGTGTGGGTTTTTTTTATTGCTTCTCCCGATGTGATTTATATATTGGCAAGGTAACTTTGCTTTCATGCTGCTAGTTGAAACTGGAAGGGATGTTGGCTCCGTGGAGAGCTAAATTTGGGTAGAGAGACAGGATTGGATCAGGGCTTACGGTTTTCACCAATAAGCTAAAACTGCGGTGGGCGTCGCTCCGCCGGCTGGGCCGGCAGCTGGGAGCCTTCCCTCCCCAAATGACCGCAGCCTCGCCGGCGTGCGGGCAGCTTCTGGCCCAGCCGCTGCCCGAGGATGCGCTGTGGTCCCCAGCTCCACAGACGTTTGCCTCGCCGCTACCCATCCATCTTCCCCAACTTTTCCAACCTTCCCTCTGCCCTTACCCATCCTGTGATGGGGGTTTTCCAGCGCATGAAGTGAATGCCTGTTTAGCCTGGGTGAGTAGTCGCGCTCGATTATAGCATGTGTAAGTGTAAGCTGCTTTAATGCTGTGCAAATGTTTGCTTTGGGAAATGATTTTCTTTTCCAGCTCTGATCCCTGATGCCTTCCCAAGCGCCAGTTCTGACTACAGGCTGAGCCCAAGGGCAGCCAGGGGCTGCCAGGGGTGAGGCACAGCCCTGCTACCCCATGCAGAGCAGGGATGTGCTATATCCCCTGCTAATAACCTCCTCCAGAGGACACCATAAAACTTTCCCTTGATGCAACGTGACTTCTCTGGGCACCCCCCGAGACGCTCCTGCTTTTTCACTCCGTTGAAAAACCCCTGAAGAGTAAAACCCTGCGGGAGGCTGGAGCTTATCTTAGCTCTGGGTTCCCAAACATACTGTGTGTCTTCTCAGCTGTTGCAAGGATTTACTCAGAATGACAAAATGCAAATTTTGAACCTTTGGCAGCTGCGTTTAATACAGAGGATAAAGGATTGTTTTAGCTTTGGGATGTCGAAGTTTGTTTGTCTTTGTTCATATGAATTCAGGAGAAAGTGTCCAATTCCTTTGAGGCAAAACAAAGGCTTTTAAGTAGTTCAAATTTGCTGAGCGCAGTTGCTTTGGGATACTTTAGGCATGGAGAGGATCGGAGGCTGTGTTAGTGACAAAAAACAAGTTTAGCTGGAAAAAGGGATTCATGCTTGCTGGGGAAGGCACAGCCTGCCAGACGCCTTCTCCAGGCGGTGGTTCTGGGGCTGTTTGCTGGGCAGGGGTGTTTAACGGCACCCTCTGTTTGCTTTGTTTAGGCAGGGCAAGTTATTTGTGTGCTTTAGGATTCCTTCGCTCTTCAGCAGATGTTTTATCTGTGCAACTGGTGGAGTAATTAGAGCGAGCGATGCCGTGCTGGTGTGCAAACATCCCCTTGGGGGGCAGGGGGAGAGAAAGCACAGAGTCCATCTCGGGAGCAGCTGCTGAGGAGCAAAGTCAGCAGAGGATGCCAAAAGCAAAATGCATATGGCCCGACATACTTCACTTTATTTCTGCACAGGAGTTGTTCAGACCTCTGCTGAAAACAGGCAGGGGCTGCATCCCAGGGCAGGAGATGGTGCTGTTTCTTACAGCCAATTTCTCCCAACGTGTGAATCATTCACTGGGGATTTTTGCAGTGGTGCCTGAGGGATGATTAAATGTTCCGTCTGCAGGAAATTGCCAGGAGATTTGAGTATTTTCCTCAGTGGCTGTGGCACCAGCAATGAGATGGTGTGGGAGCCTCCCCCAGCATAGACTGGGATGCCCGAAGGTTTTGAGGGCTCGAGTTGCGCAAGCATATCTTTGCCCTGCTCCCATTTAAACAATGGCAATGCCTCTAATGACCTTGATTAAGTTACTGGTTATTTCCTTAATTAGCTACTTGATCTACTTATACTCTAGGTAAGTCTATTTGTTCACCCAGAGGAGAAAAAAAAAAAACCAAAAACAAAAAAAAACCAACTCTTTGGGTTTTTTCTGTTTTCAAAGGGGCTGTTTTTCCCTCTCCGAAGGCAGCTGTGATCATGATGTGGGTCAACAAAGCAGCCTAGATGAGCTGACTTCCCTAGTGCTGCTCTATCAGGGATCTGGGGGACAGTCACTGTGTGAGCACGCTGACAAGGGGACTGTGCCAGCAATGCTGGAGTATCCTGATGGTCACCACCTGGTCCTTCCCCAGAAAAGATTCCTTGAGGGGCTGGAAGTGAGCTGCTTCCAGAGACTAACGCAGCACCATCGCTTTACTCATGGATGTGCTGCCCTGTAAATCCAACCATTTCATACTGGCTGTAGTAGTGGTGCCAGTGTTTGTAACACCAGGAGATGGATGTTGGTGCTTCCCAAAGGCTGGCTCTGCAGGTAACAGTGCATTTTAAATGGGGTAGTATAGATGTACATTTATTCATGGCAGCAGCATTATGCAGTCAAAATGCGTTGACCTTGTCTCCTGAATGCGCTGCATGCGTTAAGTGGGCCAGTGATGATGTGGTGTCTCAAGGCCAGTTCTAGAGAAGAAAATGCACCTTTTAAAATCCATCAGCCTTTAAATTTCCCATACATTAAGATATGGCACTGTGTTGACCACCCCAGTGTCTGTGCGTGGCACTACAAAAGCAGCCTCACCAGCTGGCACCAATTCCTTTCCAGTATTGCCCACACACCACCATCGGTTGCCCTCTCTCCTGTGTCTCAGAGCAGAGAGACTCAAATTTCTCACTTTGGAGACTTGTTGTGATACATGCAGCAGCAGCTCGTGCTTCAGACAAGTCTATTTGTTCATGCTTTTGTACTGGTTATTACTCTTAATGATATTCCCTTCGTTAGCCTTAGCTTCACACCCTGCCTGATGCAGAACTCGCTGAAACACGTATTGCATAATGAGCCTGCTTCCATATATAAATTGGAGAGACAGAAGCTGGGACTCTCCCAGCTAAAACAGAAATAAATGCTTGCCCTCCAGTTACATTTTAGCATCTGTGCAAAAAAAGTAAGTATTTGGGAGGATTTACCAAAAAGTCCTAACATACACAAGCTTTATTCTTTCCAGTCTTCTATATTTTTAGCAGTTCGGTGTGAATTTGGATTGTAGGAATTCCCTCTCTCAGAGGAAACCTTTCCCATGGCCCACATGAAAGCCAGAGAGCAATTGCTCCATGATGCAGAACCCTGAGCAGCAGCATGAGCATGTCTCCAGCACAAGTGCTTCCTCCATCCAGGACTCCAAAAACCCTGTGCTGCCTTTGATAGGAGACACAAACCTTGTACTCAGTGCTTCTAACCCTGTGCCTGCCTTGGCTGGCTCTGGGTGCTTGACGTTGCTCTTGTAGTCTTGGGTAATCCCAGGAGAATTGCAGCTTTCACTTTGGTCCCCAAAAGAACTTCTCAGCTAAGGGTTGGTGTGAAGGACTTGAATGTATCAATTCTAATAGCCCAGAGAACAATATCCTCATATTTCTGTATTGTGACTCCTAAATGATTGGCATGAGGCTGTAAATGCAAGCACAGTGGGTCATGTGGG
Organism: Ramphastos sulfuratus; assembly: GCA_013399055.1. NCBI lineage: Eukaryota > Metazoa > Chordata > Aves > Piciformes > Ramphastidae > Ramphastos > Ramphastos sulfuratus. Next base: position 71,036 of record WBNM01019207.1, on the reverse strand, counting down.
CAGCTGTGCTTTGGACACCTCAGATGAGCATCACAAGTGTTTCAATGCCAGAGCAGCCATGGTGATAGAATCATAGAATAGTAAGATTGGAAGGGACCTCAAGGATCATCTAGTTCCAACCCCCTGCCATAGGCAGGGACACCTTCCACTAGTACAGGTCACTCAAGGCCTCGTCCAACCTGGCCTTGAACACCTCCAGGGAGGGAGCAGCCACAACCTCCCTGGGCAACCTGTGCCAGTGTCTCACCACCCTCACTGCAAACAACTTCCTCCTAACATCCA
>WBNM01019207.1:0-62767 GCA_013399055.1 Ramphastos sulfuratus | reverse complement strand
AGGAGTAACCTGCCTGTGGCCTTCAAGGCTGCAGTGAAGTTCTTGCTGAGCAATCAAGACCCATTTGGGCCTAATGGGAGACGATGGAGGGGGGAGAAAATGAACACTGCGGCTTGTGGTTTACCTTGGTTGGGGGGAAGGTTTTGGGGGAGTTCCTACGTGTCCTGTATCTGTATTGGGCATTAAGGATTCCTGTATTCCCTATTTTCCTGTATGTCTTTCAATGCAATTTTCTATACTGCCCTCCAATGCAGTCAGAACATTTCCATTTTACTTCCTTCAGGACTGAAATAATTTACTTCTGTCTGNTTTTCTGTCTTCTTCTTTTAAAGTTTAGACGGGGTGAAACCCCCCCGGCTTAAAACCAACCTAAACAACCATATTTTTTTGGGTGGGGTTTTGGGGGGGGGGGGGGGGGGGGGTTGTTGGCTGGTCGGGGAGAAATTTGTTGGCTGGTGGAGTTGGGGATTGTATAGGGTTTTTTGATTTCAAATCAAAGTTAGCTGGATTGTAGAAGTCTTGTAGTGGGTGAAGTGTGGGATGGACTGAAGCACATGCCAGCCCACCTACGTGCACTAGTTGGTTTTAAATCATCCAGGTCTGCTTCATGCTCTTGGGTATGAAATAAGCACTTATTTTGCCACCTTTCTTCCCACTGAGCAATCAGAGGCCAGGTGTGCTTCTGACCACAGCTGACCTCCCTGTGTTTGTGAATATGGTAGGAAAGTTAAGACTCCAGGCCACCTTTCTGCTCATGACTGAACGTGAGCTATTTCCCCCACACCTTAGGGGAGCATCAGGCAGGTTTACCATTTCCTTACGTATTTAACACAGCTTGGAAGCAAGCAGCAAAGAGGTCTTTTCTCTTTGTTGGCAAAGAGCAGGCAGCCATGTCTTTCCTGGATGGGAGCAGAAGCATGGCCATCTTAAACCCTTGGTGGTTTCTGAGGAGACTGGACAGAGGTTTGTGCAGCCCAGGGACTTGCCTGAGGTGCCTAGCTTGGAGCAGGCACTTTGCCCAGGTAGGGCGTGGAAAGAGCTGAAGTCTTAAAATCACAGAATGTTGTGCATTGGAAGGGACCTTTAAAGGTCATCTAGTCCAATCCTCCTGTGATGAACATGGACATCTTCAAATAGATCAAGTTGCTCATAGCTGCATCCAACCTGACCTTGAATGCTTCCAGGGATGGGGCATCAATCACCTCTCTGGGCAATCTGTGCCATTGCAGGCAGAGTAGGTGTGTACAGTCACAGGCTCACAGGATATCAGGGCTTGGAAGGCACCCAAAGAGAACATCGATTCCAACCCCCCTGCCAGAGCAGGACCAGACAATCTAGCTCAGGGCACACAGGAACACATCCAGACAGGCCTTGAAAGGCTCCAGAGAAGGAGACTCCACAACCTCTCTGAGCAGCCTGTGCCAGGGCTCTGGGACCCTTCCAGTCAAGAAGTTCCCCCTTGTGTTGAGCTGGAACCTCCTGTGCTGCAGCTTCCATCCATTGCTCCTGGTCCTATCCCAGGCAGCAGTGAGCAGAGCCTGTCCCCCCACCCCCGACCCCCATTCCTCAGATATTGATAAACACTGATTAAATCTCCTCTCAGTCTTTTCTTCTCCAGACTAAGCAGTCCCAGGTCCCTCAGCCTGTCCTCACCAGGCAGTGCTCCAGTCCCCTCATCACCCTCATAGCCCTCCACTGGACTCTCTCCAGCAGGTCCCTGTCCCTCTTAAGCTGGGGAGCCCAAAACTGAAGGTAGTACTCAAGATGAGGTTTCACCAGGGCAGAGTAGAGGGAGAGGAGAACCTCCCTTGATCTGCTGGACACACTCTTCTTAATGCACTCCAGGATCCCATTGGCCTTGGCCACAAGGGCACATTGCTGTGCCATGGATGTTCTCCACCAGCACTCCCAGGTCCCTCTCCACAGGGCTGCTCTCCAGCAGATCACCTCCCAACCTGTACTGATGCATTTTATTATTCCTCCACAGATGCAGGACTCTGCATTTGTCCAGTCTGATTTAGGGGTATAAAACTCAGGCTTCTGTCACCTAGCCAGTATCCTGGGCTGGCTGTAGACTCAGCTCTGATCACAGAGATGGTTGAGCATCATGCCCTGTTCCTGGGAGATGCACAGCTTTCGGTGGGGTGACAACTGATTGGTGCATGGCTGGTGCTGAGAGGAGCTCAGTGAGCAAAAGCAAGGAATCCTCAGGGCACAGCCACTGACCCAAAACACTCTATTAGACAGGTTTGAAGCCAAAATGTAAAATAAAAGTCATCTAACATGACAGCATCAGGCAGTGAGAAGGGCAGCAGGGAGGGAGTCCTGAGCTGCTGCCAAGGCACATGTTAATGCAGACGTGCAGGGTTCCTTGGTTATCCTGCAAATGCATCTTCTGTTTTGTGTAAATGGAAGATTAATTTGTTGCTGATCAAAGATTTAGATCTTTGGAAAGCATACCACTAGATAAGCTGAAGATTTATGCATTTCCCTTGTCACATGTTTTCAGTGAATGCTTTATGGTTTGCGGAAAGGCCGCAAGAAAAATGCGTCATTAAAAAAAAAAACCTGTGTTGAGTTTACTTAGCTTAAAGTACAATGCAGTGCTTTAATGAGGCAGTTGCAGACATCATTAAGGGACACTACCAAAAAGTCTGGAGATGAGAAGACTGTCAGGCTGGCAGAGGGGAGAGAGAAAGGTGTGAGTGCCCAGATTGTTGTTCACATTCAGTTACAAATTTGATTTCAATACATTAGAGTGAAAAAGCATTGTAGGGTCGGGTTAAAGCCAGAGGCTATGAGAAGCTGTATTATTGTTAAGCTTTCTGAAGCTTCTTGCATTAAGGTGATTTAAGGAGGAGAGAAAAAAAAAAAAAAAAAGAGCTCCATTGATTGACTGAAATGCTGTTGGTGCTGTGCTCTGCCTGTCACACCAGGGCCTGTGGTGCTGCTCTGCAAGATGGGGATGTTTTGTGGAGTGGGGGCAGTTGGTGAGTGGGGGTCTTTTTCAGGTGTGATGGTTTGGGAGTTACCCGCCCCCCCTCCCCCCCACCTTGTTTAAGCACCCAGACTAAAATCAGCCCGCCGGGAGGTTCGCGGCAANTGAGTTTGGAGGATTGGCCAGGGAGGTTAGAAGCAGAGTGGTTAGTTAGGTTAGCAGAGAGGCCAGCAGACCAAAACCCCCAGCTAGAGAGACTGAGACTCTTCGTGAGAGTGTCTTATCTATGTTTGTGTTCTTATTCTTATACACCTCAACAAGCCTATGAGTGAAGCAGACCTCACCAGTGTTTGCTTTTCACAGCCTATAGTATAATTTTCTCCATTAAAATATTCTAATTAGCCTTAAACCAGCACATCAAGTAACTTGCCATGAGAGGGACAGGGTGCAGGCCAGCAGTGCTCAGCAGTGTGCCATGACCTCCCATGGCATCATCCTGTTGTGTCCTACTAAGGAGGGAGAGCTGCTAGTGCAGCTGTTTCGCTATGAGTCATTCAAGATAAGAAAGTAGCTATGTAGAAGGTAGCTATGGTAAACAAGGATGTAGCTTAGCAAAACAGGGTGCCTGACAGTGACAGTATTGGTCCTTATCAGTGTGCCTGGGAACAGCTCAGAGAAGAGCTGCCTGTAACCAGTGTAGTGTGTGACCAGGCAGTCTATCCTGTATAAGTCCATGCTAACTTGCTGCAATAAAGTGGCAATCTTGGATGCACCGAATTGGTATCGTGGTCATCCCTCCTTGTGTCATCCATCCCCCCACACCTAGTGATCCCTGGCGTTGCGTGGCTCTGCTGCAGCTGGTGATCCCCGACATTCTGGTCACCCCCAATGTGATATTTCAGTGATGTCACTACATCATCCCTGTGTGTGCGTGCTTGGGCCCTGCCAGAGGGCATGGATAGCACAGGATGTGTACAGTTCTGGAGCCCCCAGAACAGGAAGGACATTCAACTGTTTGAGCCAGTCCAGAGGAGGCCACGAAGGTGCTCAGAGGGCTGCAGCAGCTCTCCTATGAGGACAGGCTGAGAGAGTTGGGTCTCTGCAGCCTGGAGAAGAGAAGGCTTCCAGGAGACCTTAGAGTAGCCTTCCAGGATCTGAAGGGGGCCTACAGGAAGGCTGGGGAGGGACTACTGACAAGGTCTTGTAACGATAGGATGAGGGGCAATGGGTTTGAACTGGCAGAGGGGAGATTGAAACTGGATGTTAGGAGGAAGTTCTTTACAGTGAGGGTGGTGAGACACTGGCACAGGTTGCCCAGGGAGGTTGTGGCTGCTCCCTCCCTCGAGGTGTTCAAGGCCAGGTTGGATGAGGCCTGTTCTAGTGGGAGGTGTCCCTGCCTGTGGTGGGGGGTTGGAGCTGGATGATTGTTGATGTCCCTTCCAACCTTGCCATTCTATGTACCCACAGCCCGTGCACCAGAGGATGCCGGTGAGGGTCAGGCCTCTCTTGCTGGCTGAACTGATAGGAAAAGCAAAGATTTGTCTCTCAGATCAGCCATGATGACTATGTAGGCTGTAGCTCCCCTTCTGTGTCAGCTGCTGCTGGGCTCAGCAGTGTTAAAAAACTTAATTCCTCCTTGCAGAGCTGCAGCGTGGATTCTACCCATGGCTCTGCTGAAAACGAGCGGAACGCAGCAGCAGTGACAGCAGGAGGAGCAGGTCTATGTAGTGTGGCAGCAGCTGTGTGAAGGTACAAGTGGCAGCCTCGAGGAAAAGCAAAGGCGGCCAAGCTCAGGGGATTAATGATCAGTGTCTGATGTTGGTCTCTCTGCTCCTCCCTCCATTCCTTTTTTCTTCGAGATAAGACATCCTTGCTTCTGGCACTGAGAGGTACAGGGTGAGTCTGCTGCCTTGCTTGAAACAAATGAATAAAGAAAAACAGAAGAAAAAAAAAATGGGATCAACCTCACTTGAAGGCCTGACTTGGACTACCTGAATAACAAAATACATAGAACTTTTTGCATAGCTTTGGCATAGCCTCCTGAAGAGCCAGGCATTTGGTCAGGAGCAGTGGGGACGGACTCTGGCACACAGGGCCCTCCCTGCTCACTGCTAACAGCTTTTTGCAATCACTGTGCCTTTCCCCTCTGGTGTTTGCAAAGCTGTTCCCTCTCCAGCCTATGGCTTTGCTGCCTACCACTGCTCCATGGCCATTGGAAGATAGCCCTGCTGGTGTCCCTGTCATGCTCGGGTTCTGGCTGTCCCCCAGCCCAGAGACCATGTTGGGCACAGTCCATCTTTGTGCTGGGATGGGAGCCCTAGCTTAGTGAGCAGAGATTTCTTTGCAAATTACAGGGGTGAGCGTGGGAACGGAGGGAAAACAAATCCACCGTGAGTGTCCAATTCTGCATTTCTGTGGACAGAAAGAGCAGTGGGAAAGTACTCTGATTTTGAGTTTGTCTTCATGAGCCAGGATGGGCTTGGCAATGGTGGGGACCTGCCATCCCACTAATCCTGGGCAGAATGGTGATTTGTGTGGCACAGGGTATAGCCTTCATCCCTTTAGGGCAGCATTTTGGGGCAGAGGAGGCTGGAGCCTCTATGGCATCTCAAGGTATCAGTGCCATGCATTGCCCTGGCATACTGCACCAGAGGCTGCTCACTAAATAATTCACAGAGGCAACTTGAGCTGGCATTCATCAGCTTAGTAGCCCAGTGACCTTGAGGATGCCAGTCTCCTGTCATGCTTGGCTCTCCCGAGTAGCTCATTGTTGCTGAGAGAGTCAACAGTGTCACTATTGATTGACAGCCAATCAATACATCAAGGTGGTAGAACACAGCATTTGGGAAACATGAGCTCTTGCAGTGATTTGTTAAATTAGCCATGGGGATGAGTTTGTGCAAATGGCATAAAGTTTAAAGTGGACTGGGATTGGGTCTTTAAAACTGGCAGTAAAAGGCAGGAACATGAGGCTAATTTTACAAGCAGAGTTGTCCATCTTGTACCTCGACACCTAAGTGGGAGCTTCCTGCTCTTGATCTTTATTTCAGTAGCCAAGGTTTTACTTCTGGTCTTTTGCTTCATTACTGGCAATTGTCAGCATCCATCCTCATAATGATGCAAGTCCTTCACGTGACCTTTGATAATGTGCTCCACCAGCTCAGTGTTCTCCTTGCTGCTTAATGAAACACCCATTTCACCTGCATCATGTGTGGAATCTGTCAAGAAATTTCATGTTCCTTCTGGAGTTATTCTAACACATGACCTTTTCAAAAGCCTTGCGGTGGGTAACGGTGATATGGAGCAATTGCCAATGAACCGGCAGCTTTCAAAGCAGGAAGGCTCATTTCCACTTTCCTCAGACAGTTGTCTCCAAATGTGGCAGCTTCTAATCTGATTTCTTGTCTCAGAAGAGCCTGGGTTTGTGGGTATTTAGGTTTGCAAGTATTGGAACAAGAAGTCTGCCAGGAGCGATGACGATTATACATGCTGTTTGGAGACAGAAAGCTCTTCCGCTCGTAGCCAGATGTGCTGCTGAGATGTTATAAGCCTTGGTCCTCCTGATCTTTTACATCAGCTCATGATTCTCACTCCCATTGTGTCTTTGTGGAGCAACTTAAAAGTCTGCAGTTTCTGGTGCAATCCCTTTCTTGGGGACGATCCAGTGAGCCAAGACAGCAGANAAAATATTCCAATTAGCCTCAAACCAGCAGAGTCATGAATGTGTTTAAGGGTGGTTTGGATGTGGTGCTTAGGGCTATGGTTTAAGGTAAAGGTAGAGCAGGGTTCTAGGTTGGACTTGGTGATCCTGAGGGGCTTTGCCAACCTGGATGTTTCTGTGATGCTGTGATTTGCCTTTGCTGTGGGATGCTTGGTTGAGTGGGCACAACACCACCATCCACACTGTGGTGGGATCACATCAATCCAGTACTGGGCTATCAAAGCTGCTGCAGATGGAGTTACACAGAGCATTTTGTACAAGAAGTGTGGTTGGACAGTGGGGCTTGTGCCCTGCAGAACTATCCTCAGAGCATGGGGCTGGCTGGCAGTCCTGCTCAAGTGGCACTTTGAGCACTAATAGACACTTTGCTCCCAAGTGTTTATATCTAAAGGGCCTTTCCTCCTTGAAAGTTAATGCAGATAAAGCCAGGCATTTTAATCATGCTTGGTGAAAATTAGTAGCTCCAGATCCTGCCTTGTGGAGCTGTGTGGATTCTTTGTGCTGGTTGTAGCCCCTAGTCACTGCTGGGTACTTTCAGCAGTACATTTCCAGGGAAGGTTATTACATTAAACATGGATAATTTCTGCTCAACATTACCATTTTATAAGCAAGCTTCTTTATTTGTTTTTTTCCCAATTCAGTTTTATCTCATTTCCTTTCTATTGTAATTAACATGTTCTGAATTTAAGAGGGAAAATAGGTAATCTAGGGACTGTGAGATGTTAACCATAGAAGCAAACCGACAGTGTACTTGAAATGCCAGTACAAGTTGGAAGGGGCAAAATGAACCAGTTAGGAAGCTGAAGGGTCAAGGGAGATATTTTTTTCCTAGAAGTTTTGTTCCTCTGTGCAAGTAAAGGAATTAGAGGGGACCCTCCTTGGCACTGTGGCCACCCCCAGCAGAAGTGGAGGTGATACTGCACCTCCCTCCATGAAAGGAAGGTTTGTCACAGCTGGATGCACTAACAGGGTCAGTGTTTAACTCCTCGGCTTTATTTGGATTACAAAAACAACAACAACAAAATAATGAGGGGAAGAAAGTAATAATAACAAAAAATTAGGAACAGTAAATGCTGAAATGGCCTTAAATATTTTCTTTTGTCTGAAATGATTTGAGCCAGATGGGGTCTCTGCACATTCTCAGTCCATCCTGCTTGGCTGGGGTAAGTTGGGGTGGCTTCAGGGGGGGCGCTGGGCTGGTTTGTCCCAGCTAAAGATCTCACCCTTGAAATTTTGAGTTTCAATTTCATATAATAAAACCTAATTTATGAGCCTTAATAATTTAAGGCATTCAAGACTGCAGACTCACAGCTGTATCCTTTCTGCATCCCTCTGTGTTCTGTGGACATAGCCTATGTTGCCAAAATCAAGGACTCTGAAATGCAGAGCCAGGCTCAAAAAGTCAGGAGCAGCCTACAAAAGCACTGAATCTTGGGCTTTCTGTGTTTTTCTGAGCCCATAGAAAAGACGTTTTTGAACTTCACTCACTTTTTGCCAAAGCTAAAAAGTACATTCTCCTTGAATTAAAAGATCCATTTGTGACCATCTAATTCCCCAGCAACAGGCTTTAAGAGCTGCAAGAATCNGCTCCAACACTTCCATGTCCTTCCTGTGCTGAGGGCTCCAGAACTGCACACAGTACTCCAGTAGAGATTTGGCAATGTATCTGCTTCGCTGCATTTTCTTTTCTGAGAGGGGGAGGACATGAGGGAAGGAGGCTTCAGCATCCCATTGGGGGTGGCCTGTTCCTGCAGCTCACAGTTCTCAGGTGAGATCCACATAAAAGGTTCAAATTGTGCAGCTCTTGGGTCCACATGGAGGACAGGCTGAGAGATGGTGATCCTGTGCTCCACAACCTCCCTGGAGGTGTTCAGGACCAGGTTGGACGAGGCCTTGAGTGACCTGTACTAGCAGGAGGTGTCCCTGTCTATGGCAGTGGGTTGGAACTAGATGATCTTTGAGGTCGCTTCCAACCTTACCATTCTGTGGAGAAAAAAAAAAAAAGTATTAAAATATGTGGTAACCAAAAGGCCATGCTAATAACTTCTGTTTCCCAGAATATTTAGCCCTGTTGGTGCACAAACATGCTGCGTCAAAAAAGCAGTAGGGAATCACAGCAAATGACGGCAGAAAATAATTAAGAGGGCAATGAAAGCCAGGAGAAAAATGATACGTTGCTCAGAGCCAGCGGATCACCGCTTTAATAGCCTGCGCACCTAAGAAGCGGTGCCTTGAGTTTGACAGCAAGTTGAGATTCGGTCAGCTTCAAATAAGATGATAGTTGGGGAAGGATAATTAGTGTCTTCACACCATTCAATTTGGGTTGCTGGTACTGAGCCAAGTCTTTGAAATGCGCGCATGAGAGCCGGTGAGGATTCTTTTTTTTTTTTTTTTTTCTTCCCCCCCCCCCACCTCCCTTCCCCTAAGCAGCCTGCAGGATTTGTTGATTTCAGGCTGATTTCCATGTAAATAAATGGGAGGGCGGCCGGGCCGCGGGGTACGGTCCGGATGCGGTGACTTTGGCTTGCTGACATCATTGCTCATTAGCATGCAGGAGAGGAGAGCAATGCAACAGCAGAGCCCCGCGCCGCTCCCGCGCCGGCAATTATTCTCCACGGGCTACATCTCTCCTCGTTAATGCCTTGTGCTCAGAGAGCAAATTGGACATCCTCTTGCCACTTGGAAGGGTCATTTAGTAAAAGGCAGGCTGGAGGGGGGGGAGCCGCCGGATTCTTATTTGTTGGGAGCGGAGAGGGGGGACACCCTCCGGAGCTGGATTTCAGAGCAAGGCAATTGAAGGGGCCGCCGAAGCCGCAGGGCAGGACCGGCACGGTTTGCCCCGGCGGCTTTCCTCTGGGGACGCGCCGCGGCCGCTGCCTGCCCGCTCTGAAAGGCTCCGACAAAAGGCCGTCTGGCGGCGGCGTGCCGGGGCAGCGGCTGCGCTGGGAGAACACGGGATGCTTTATGGCATTGCGGTGCTTGGGCTGGTCCTGGGAGAAGCCCAGCTGGCGCAACTAGGACAGCTCAACAACCCGCCGGATTGTTTCCTCCTGCGCCGTTGCCGTTGGTGGGAGCAGGTAAGAAACTGCCTTTTGCCAGCGACTTCAAAGTTGTCACGGCTTTTTAGGAGGGATAGAAAGTAGGAAAGAGGAGGAGGAGGAATAAGCAGCCTTCTGTAGCTGCATGTAGCTGCGTGCTAACTTTGCTCAGTGTGCTGGTGGTGATCTACGAGAGGGCTGTGCTCTTCTCCCAGCCTTTGCTGTTCTCCTTTTTAATGGACGTAAAAGGTTAGTTCTTAAATTGCATTTCTGCAGCTGCAGGAAGTCAGGGAGACATGCTCCTGCCGTCTGAGTGGATTTTTCATTTTAAAAAAAACCAAAACAATTGGGAGGGCTCAGCTGGCTCTAGATAGGAATAAGTACTAAAAAAATCTTCATCTCTCAATGTTAATTTTATCGCTTTGCCAAACGCAGCCTGTGGAAGCCTAGGTTCTTGGGGTGTTTTCTGAGCAGGCTGCATGCAGGCTGGTATTGTGAACGAGGACATTACTGCTCAGATGTTTATTGTGGTCGTTTTGCCTTCCTGAGGATAGAGAGTTGTAAAGTAATAATCTTTTTACGTCCTTCTTTTTCATGCCAGAATGCCTAACTATAAACCCACCTAGAAGTGCAACCTGGAGGTTGTGTTTTTCAGCGCAATCTTTTTTCAAGTCAAATTTCCTTTTTCTCTTATTCCTTGAAGGAACATTTTAAGCAGATGTGACACAGACGTGACCTGTGACCGTGGAAAGATTTTAATCCAGTTACCCTTTGTTTTGTAGTCGTGATTCCTTGGCAGTGCTAAACACTGATTAAATCTTTTCGAGCTGCTGAGGATTAGCGCTGGACAGAATAATGCCAAAATAATTATCAGCACCAGATGCAGTGTCATCCTTTTCAGTTTCAGCTCTCTTATCACGTAACTTATCTGAGTTCTTTTTATTCAGTGTTTATTTCACCTACTGTGGGAGCACTTACACGTCTCACATCACTGCCCTGTATTTATAAGGATGCCAGCTTGAGCTGGCGATAAAGATTTAGAAAGGAAAACTATCTGCAGATAACCAGATTATATTTTGCTTTGTATTTTAATCTTCTCTCGTAGCCTGTTTTCTACCAGCCAGATTCAGCTTGACAAAATGACCCAGCCTTGCGCACTTGCTGTTGGCAGACTGGCGTGGGCTTAGCCAGCACACGCAGGGATCAGGCTGCCAGTGATTGCTTTCACAGGCTGGTCGGTATTGCCTCTCTCAGGGGATGTCATCTAAACCTTAACTTTTGAAATTATTGCAGTTTCCAGCCTAGTTCATCTTGCTTCTGAGGATTTTGCCTGTGAGCCAGTTTGTTTTGTGGGCTTTTTTTTTTCCTTTAGGACGTATAGCCTGGGAGCTGTTGGAATTGCAGTGTGTTTACTGCTTCCCCTGATTTCCGCTTGGCATGCGGCAAATGCAAACCGATGAAGTCCCTTAAAATAGCATTTAGAGCCCCGGGGCAGATCACCGGGAACCGCTTGGCTTTGTCTGTCTGTCTGTGACTGGTGCTGGAGAGATGGACTGCAAGCCTGGAACAGGGTGGGGGGAAAAGATGGGCAGGAAGATAAATTTTGCCAGTGAAGAGACAGGGGTTTTGCAAACTTGAGAAGACAGTGAGGACCCACATGCTGGATGGAGCCAAGCTTCTTTGTGGAGAGATGGGTTTGTATCTGGAGAGCGAGCCTAAATCTTGCTAGAATTCCAGACTTGGAGGCAATTTTCTTCCTTCAGTTAAGCAGAAGAAAGAAACCTCCTGTGATACAGTTCCATGTCTTCTTAGGGTGAAAAACCACTGAATGGTGTAATTAAAATCTGATAAGATAACCTGTGCTGTAGGACAGGGACTTTGCAGCACAGGGATGTTAGCTCTCAGGTGGGGCAGCACTCAGGCCAGTTGGCAAGGATCCTGCTCCTGCTTGCTCCTCCGCTCCATCCCTGCCACCTTGGGGCCCTGTTCTGTCACAGGGGACACAAAACCCCTCTCTGGTGTCCACAGGTTCTGTATCTGTCCATCCCGTGGCTTTCCCTGCTTTCCAAAGTCAAGAAATTGGCTTCAGTGTTGTTTGCCCACCAGCTTCAGGGTTGTTACTGCTGTTATTCTCAGGCTGGAAACTAGCGGTTTGCATTTCTTCTTTGTGACCAGGGTAAAAAATTGTGGTTGTTATTGTGTCTGTATGCTGAGAGATGGACCTCTAAGGGAAAAAAATCCCAACCCTAACATAAATATGTTGGGATGAGTGGTAAGCCTGTGAGTTGGCAGGCTGCCTCCATCCTCTTGGATGTGACAGAGCAGCCTGTTGGACATCTTTTCTCCTGGTAGCATGACTGGGCAACAGACTGGGGCTCATGGTGTCCTAGTTTGCCTCTCTCCCTTTTCCCTTTGCCTGATCTTCAGCTCACAGGGGTATAGCACCTCTGGGCAAAGTCTGACCTCCAGTTTAACCTCTATTATGAATTTAAAAAAAAAAAAAAAAAGAAGGTTGCATCTTCTGCAAAATATCCTGAGAGCTCCAGAGTCCTTCTGAGATCTGCCAAGTTATTAACATACCTTAATTTAAACATCTCATCTTTATGCATCAGAATTTTCATGGTTCCTGTCAGAGGTTGCAGCTCATGGGAGCAGCCTGGCAGAGTGATTCAGGTCAGGAGAGTGTTTAAGCACCCTGAGGCTCTTCCATGGCTCATGAAGAGAAATCAAAGCTTGAGTGGGAACCTGTGTTTGCTGCAGAGCATTGAGGGGCACCTGGGCTCCCAAGCATGACCTGTGATGCACCTCAGCTCCCCCAGTGTGATTTAGCCACAGCTTGGAAAAGAGGATCATGTTTGAATTCATCCTGGTGTATGGCTGGGAGGGATGTTGCTGAGGACTGACTTCAGTTTGGGGATGTGGTCCTGTTTCCTTGTTTACCTAAGAGGACACCATGACAGCCTAGATGAGGAGTTTGGATTTTGGTCCATTGTGTGGTATTTTGTCCTAATTTCTTGATCTCATCTGGGAGGATTGCTGTCTTGTGTGCAGACAGTTGCTGTCTGCCATGCCACGTGGTCCCTGAGACCACAACCAGCAAAACTGGAAGCAGCCTGGAGGCTGCCCCGGGCTGTGCCACAGGGAAGCAGTGGTTTGAGGACAGGGCAGTGGGGATCCACAGGCAGATGTTCCACCTGCTTCTCGGACAGTGATGGTCCTGATTCACCATGAAGGCAGACCAACTGGAAAATCCCCAGAGACTGCTTCTGCTCATGCTTGGCTGCAACCAGCAATACTGAGGATAGTTCTTTTTTTAAGTTCTTTTTCTTCCTTAAGCAAGAATAACTTTTGCAATGGTAAAAGATTTTTACAGAGTCTTAAAAATAAAATTAGTCTCTAGCCTCAGACTGAGCATGGACAACTCCAGCCACAGAGGAGAATTTTTCCAGGAGTGGAAATGTGGTTTGTAATAAAAAGCTTCAATGCCACCCTGGATACCTTCACATTTGCTGGTTTTGGCACTGTGAAGGTCAGAAGGGATTAAAAATAAAGCCACACTGAAAATTTGTCTCAAGCAAATCAAGTGAGTTGAGAAGATAGATGAGGAATATGGAGAAGAGTCTGACCTGCAAAATTTTCCCCTTTCAGTGTTTCCTCCCTGCTACAGACTTTCTGGAGCTATGCAGCTGCCCACGCTCCCCTACTGCCACTGAGACTGGGGGGAGTTGCATCTATAGGAGTAGATTGGTTTCTGGATTATTTCTCCCCTCCTTGGTTTTCTGGCATTAATGCCTGTTGCTGATCTTAAGCCAATTGTTCCTACAGCATCTTGGGTCAAGAGAGCATTGCCCTCCTTTGGCTGTCCTCACAGGCCACCACGGGCACCTGGTGCTCAGACTTTGCATTGCTGCTGCTGTTAGTGCTTGTGTCTAATTCACCTCCTTTAGTCTCCTGCACACCATATGGGCAGATAAAAGCTTTCACTAAGTTTCCTTTTCAGCCTAGGTAGTACAGTCTTTGCAGTTCATTTCTGTGGTGTTTTTCCATCTGAAGTGACTGAAAGAGCTGTGAAATCATAGATATCTCCTGTCCATAGAGATGCCACTTTGTCATTGAGGTCCGTAGGACCCAGGGCCCTGGGAAGTGGTTGGCTGAGGCTACTGGGAGTGTTTGGTTCAAAATACAGTGTTAGAGAAGCAGGCAGAGCTTCAACTCCAACTGTCTGTTTTTGAGCACAAAAGCTTGAGGCTCCCCTGATGAAGCTGATGTCCAGTGAGTCGATGGGAAGCCAGGGCTGGTTGCTGCCTTTCCCATTTGTGAAATGGGAGAGCAGTGCCCACACTGGAGAAGAGCTGCTGGGCTCTCCCTGAGGCAGAGAAGGGCTATGTTAATTTTCCAGTTTAGATAAATGTTTGCCCTGCTTGTGGGGTCTGGAAAAATGGGTCTGTGTAGCTGGAGCTCACTGAGGCTGGGAAGATGCCTCATTAGCTCTCAAATGAAGGGAGGACATAACAGGCAGGAATATTAAGACGCCCTTATTAAGAGACTCAGGGGTCACATGAGCTGCCCCAATTCCTCATCCCCTCCTCTTTCTGAGAAGTCCTGTGATTTACTGACTGGAGACTGACCCAAAAGCCTCATTGCAATCAAAATGATGCACAATGCTGGAGAAAAATCAGGCTGTGGCGTACATCTTAAGCCAGGCAGGAAGGGAATTGCCCCTTAGCATTTACACACCCCATCCAAGCTGAGCAGACAATTGCTGCTTTTTTTTTTTTTTTTGAAGGATCCCAAATCTTGCATGTTAATGTGTGCACAAATAAATACAAATCCTTTATTAGGGAGTGCAGCAGAGGAGAAGGGCCTGGCGCAGGCTGTTGTATTCCTGCCCTTCTCCTTGTCTGGAGATGGAGCTGCTCCTTGATACAGCCCATTTATTTCCATCCCAGAAGAAACAAGTGAGAAGCAGAGATAAGCAGCACCAGGGGAGGGGGTGGGTTTGATACAGCCTGTTTACTGAGTTCCTTCTTTGTCCAAGGGGAATTTTAACATTTCTACCACGATTTCAAACTCTGCCTTCGTTCTTACTGCTGCCGGGAGGAGTCAGGACTCTTGTGCTGTCCTTTCTCAAAATATCTCTGATGCCCAGCCTAGGCAGGCGTGGCTTGGATGGTGTTTGCTGCACCAGGTTCTGCATGACAACCCAGATGAGCTGGCATCTGTGGCTGGAAAGGAAGATCACTGCAGCCAGGAGCTTTTCCTGCAGGCAGGGATCTACAGCTTCTTCAGTACCAGGGCGGTCTGGTCCTGCCTGTGCCACCCCAGACCCCAACACATGCAGGCTGTTCACTGGAGGATCCCAGCTCAGCCAGCTCCTTTGCTTGGAGCCATTTGCAGGACATGCTTTGTCGTGACTTCAGGCTGCCCCTGCTCCTTCTTCCCTGGCTTTTTATCTCTGCTTGTGATTTCCCAGTTTGGAGCTGTTGCTGTTTTTTCACAGCAGGGAGACCTCAGTTTAGTTCAGAAAGCTAAGGGCATGCTCACGGCTCTTTCCAGAGCCTCTTGCACAGCACTGGTGTTTTCAGCATGGTTTAACTTATTGTTGGTGCTGTTAATATGATGAAAGGGCTGCAGGAGGCTCCAGTGATGGCAGAGGATGTGCTTTGCTAACCACGGCGTACAGCTAGAGGCTGCCTTGTCCCAGAGACCTCACAGGTCAATTGGCTCATTTTGAACTGTGTGTAGGCAGACCTGGCCTTTGGAAGCTTGCTTCTGCTTCCCAAGTGAGAGAGGCCTGGGAGCCAAGTGCTCCACTTGGTGTGTTGTGCTCTGTGTGCTTCAGATTCCCCTCGCGTTCCTGTTTTCATCCATAGGGAGAAGAGGACTGTTGTGGGGTGGTGGATCCAGTTTGCAGCATCCCCCTGCTGATGCAAGGAAGGGGATGTAACCAGGGATCAGGGGTCAGAGCCTGCTCTGAGGGGACCAGCTGCTGTGCCAAGAGCACTACCTAAAAACAGCCATTGCAAAGCAAAATATCCATCTTAGAAGTTCACCACACGAAGTGCTGGCCTGGAGTGGAAGAAATTTTTCAGTCTGTTTTCGATCCATTGCTGCTCTGTACCATGTGAAGTCAATTCAAGACAGGCTCCTTTCCAGCTAAATCTGACACCAGGAAATGTTCTTTTTCTCCCCATTTACTTTTGGCTGTCCTGGCCCCGCTGCAGGGCAGCAGTGTGCACAGCTCCGTGCCAAGCAGCCCGTCCGGCTGCTCCCCAGCCCGTGCCTCCCACGGCTGCTGCCTGACTCCCTCTCCTTTCACAAGCCAGAGCTGCTTAACAGCTCATTTATTTATGCTCTGTACCTGAAGCTGGTCATGCTGTCCCCCTTTATTCTGCTCTCATCAGACCCCACCTGGAGTACTATGTGCAGTTCTGAATCCCCCGGCACAGGAAGGACATGGAACTGTTGGAAGTGACCTCAAAGATCACCTAGTTCCACCCCCCTGCCACAGGCAGGGACACCTCCCACTAGTACAGGTCACTCAAGGCCTCGTCCAACCTGGCCTTGAACACCTCCAGGGAGGGACCATCTACAACCTTCCTGGGCAACCTGTGCCAGTGTCTCACCACCCTCACTGCAAACAACTTCCTCCTAACATCCAGTCTAAATCTCCCCTCTGCTAGTTTAAACCCATTGCCCCTTGTCCTGTCATTGCAAGACCTTGGCAATAGTCCCTCCCCAGCCTTCCTGTAGGCACCCTTCAGACACTGGAAGGCTACTCTAAGGTCTCCTCAAAGCCTTCTCTTCTCCAGGCTGCAGAGCCCCAACTATCTCAGCCTGTCCTCATAGCAGAGCTGCTGCAGCCCTCTGAGCATCTTTGTGGCCTCCTCTGGACCTGCACCAACATTTCCATGTCCTTCCTGTGCTGGGGGCTCCAGTAATGATGATGCTTTGCTGTTGGTTAGGTGAGGATTGCATCTGGCCAGAGCCAAGCTAATGGGTTTCCTTTTGCTGGATGTGTCACTCAGCCTGGGATGCAGCACCCTTTATATGGTCAGGAATGCAGCACACCGAAGTGTTGAACATCTCCAGTCTCTGCTGCTCTTTGCATATTAATGACTAATGAACTGTTGCTGGTGAGAGCAGGCTGCTGGCCATGGTCCCATTCCTCCCCCAACACCCACCAGCCCTGTGCCATGGCACTGGCACCCATGACACCATGTCACTGTGGTTGCCATAGCACACATTGGCACATGCATCATCTCATAGAATCATAGAATGGTAAGGTTGGAAGGGATCTCAAGGATCATCTGGTTTCAACCCCCTGCCATAGGCAGGGACACCTCCCACTACCACAGGTCACTCAAGGCCTCATCCAACCTGGCCTTGAACACCTCCAGGGAGGGAGCAGCCACAACCTCCCTGGGCAACCTGTGCCAGTGTCTCACCACCCTCACTGCAAACAACTTCCTCCTAACATCCAGTTTCAATCTCCCCTCTGCCAGTTCAAACCCATTGCCCCTTGTCCTGTCATTACAAGACCTTGTCCATAGTCCCTCCCCAGCCTTCCTGTAGCCCCCTTCAGATACTGGAAGGCTACTCTTAGGTCTCCTCAACGCCTTCTCTTCAGGCTGTAGAGCCCCAACTCTCTCAGCCTGTCCTCATAGGAGAGCTACTCCAGCCCTCTCTCATTGTGCTTTGAGCACAATTAGGGGATGCTGCCTTTTCAATTTCATCTCACATTTGAAATGTACATTTTTATATTAAGTTTTTACTACAGGGAATTATTTTTAATTATAGCGAGCTGGAGAATGATAAAATAAAGTTGAATAAGTGAGACCTGTGTGAAGAAGTCATAGAAACCATATCATAGGAGTGGAAGGACACTCCTAGGACACTGAGTATTGTTCCCATGAAACAACATATCCTAATGCAAAGAAAATAATTGTAATTAAAACTGTTAATCTTCTGGTTTTAATGAAGGGAAAGGAACTGAATATCTCAGGGGCAAGATCTTGACGTTTGTACAGTTTGTCCAGGGAGGTAGTAGAAACACCATGCCTGGAAATGCTTAGTTTTTAATGGTGCACAATTTTTACAGAGCCTTCTGTCCTGGCCTGGGGACATCACTAATGAGCAGGCAGACTACCTGTGTCCTCCACATGCTTGACTTTTATGAGCAGGAGAAGCCACCCAACAGCAGCACCTGCTTGCAGGGACGGGGTGTGAATGAGTGTGTGTGTAAGTCAGCTCCCCAACTTGGTCCTCACATTCTTGGCTGTATGTGGTGTGAGGTGCTGGGTGGCAGTCACATGGGGTGGTCTGAGAGGTCCAACTGATCATACTCTTCTCGATTAACTCTTCAGCACTGTTAGATAAGGTCCTTACAATGGCCTGATTTATCTCACTTACTAAAAGCTAAGAGCATCCTCGTGGTGTTGGAGGGGATGTGTATAGAGCAGGGAGAAGTGCAGCACCATGTGGGCAGGCTTTATTCCCTACTGCAGCACTTGTGCTTCTCTTACTGCCACTAGCCAAGCACAGACTGCAGAGTTTGTCTCCCTTTGAAGCTTGTGACTGATACCCTGAAAACAAAAATTTGGCTAAGTCCCAAACTGCATTAGAGNGCCTATGGCAGGGGGTTGGAACTAGATGATCTTTGAGGTTCCTTCCAACCTTACCATTCTATGATCTCCAATGCCAAATCCAGGGCTCTGTAGCCATGAGTTATCCTTAGCATCTTGTTTCATCTCAAGCTGCTTCTAACCATCCTGTGGCAAAGAAACCAGTGGCTTTGCTGAGCTGCCCTCCCACAGTAGCTGATTAATTGAAGTATTCACATGAAGTGGTGCCATGGTTATTTTTTTTAAGGTAACAGCTGGAGGCAATGCCAAGACTCTCCAACTGGACACAAACCAGACGTCAGGGGTGTGGGAGGGGGTTGCTGTGTGGCTTAGATCTGATGAAAGGCAGGAAATGGGAAAATCTGGCAAATCTCCCTGGCTTGACTTAACGGAGCCTCTTGACTTCTGCAAGAGTGCATTTCTTGTGCTGCAGTGGCCAAGTGGAAATTCAGACCCAAACCTGGATCTGAGCACTGCTATGCTTTGCTGCCTTGTAGGCGATGGTGAAACAGAGGGAAAGGTGTTTGAAAATTAAAGGCCCTGGTGTTTAACTGCTTCTGCCCTCTACATTTCTTAGCTTTTTATTTCTGAGATGCCTTCCCTCTGCTGCCTTTTCATTCCTCAGAGGTCAGTGGTGTTTCATTAGCACAAACTAATTCAGAATCCTATGTTGCTATAAAACACAGTATAAAATAGATACCACTGACCCATATTGCAGAAGAGCAGTGCGTGCGATGCAGAAACAGAAAGCGATCTATCCACGTTCCCTTTAACCTTTTTTTTATGAGGCTGGGGAATGTTTTCAAGCCAGATTAGTCCTTCACTGTAACCTCTGATGAAGCAGTCTGATAACCCAGCAACCCTGCAGATAAACGCTCGGGTTCAAGCCCGCAAAGAAAATCTGACGTGGACTGTTGGCTGCAGGAGCAGACTCTTAAAAGAAATGCTGAGAGTTTATATTTGCAGTCAATTAAGCTAATAGTTGTTAAATTGCAAACCCTGGGATTCCTTTCAGTTCTTAGGTTTTTCCCTCCCTATCCAGCTCACTCTCAGTGATCTGAGCCATGGTGCATGCTACTGAGCCAGGCAGTTAAGATGCTGTTGTAGTGTGACTGGGTTGGGTTTTTTTGTAGCCTCTCTTAATTTAGTTTAGCTTTTTATGTTCAGACTATAATCAATTTTTATGCCACTCTAATAAGCAGATTTATGCTATCAGCGTGCTAAAGGGACTTGTCACTCACAGCTTCCCAGTCAATCCACCATTTTCTGTATTAGCCAAGAGCTCAGCTGCCCTAAACTCAATAACCACTCAGCAATTAGCGGCTGGCACACCGATCCGCACCAGGCAGGCACATGGCCCTTGCCTGGGCTGGCCCCTGGAAATGCTCCACGGGGTGCAGTAAAGGGACGAGCAATTGAACTGTTGGAGCAGCTCCAGAGGAGGCCATGAAGATGCTCAGAGGGCTGCAGCAGCTCTCCTCTGAGGACAGGCTGAGAGAGTTGGGGCTCTGCAGCCTGAAGAGAAGGCTTCAAGGAGATCTTATAGTAGCCTTCTAGTATCTGAAGAGGGCTACAAGAAGGCTGGGGAGGGACTATTGACAAGGTCTTGCAATGCCAGGACAAGGGGCAATGGGTTTGAAGTGGCAGAGGGGAGATTGAAACTGGATGTTAGGAGGAAGTTGTTTGCAGTGAGGGTGGTGAGACACTGGCACAGGTTGCCCAGGGAGGTTGTGGAGCACAGAATCACCCGTTGATCACGTTGGGTGATTCTGTGCTCTACAACCTCCCTGGAGGTGTTCAAGGTCAGGTTGGATGATGCCTTGAGTGACCTGTACTAGTGGGAGGTGTCCCTGCCTATGGCAGGGGGTTGGAACTAGATGATCTTTGAGGTCCCTTCCAACCTTACCATTCTCTGATTCTAATTACATCTCCCCAGACACTGGGCACTCTGACTCAGCTCGATTGCCAAGGGTTGTTACAGCAAATACAGACTTCTTATTTCTTCCTTGTGAAAGAGACAAATCCTGTGTTAGAAAATGCCTGAACATAAAAATGAGTTGAGTTTAGTATCTGCCATCCAGAGATTGGCTGGAATCACTTTGTTTACTTCTATGAAGTGTAACTCATCAGGGCATCTCTTCCCTTCCTCTCTCCTCACCTTACAGGAAGATTTGCCTTCACTGTAAGTGTTCCCAGGAAGAGCACATTGTAACAGTTATGCCTCTGGAGATGGAGAAGACTGTCACCAAGCTCATGTTTGACTTCCAGAGGAACTCAACTTCTGATGACGATTCAGGCTGTGCCTTGGAAGAGTACGCGTGGGTGCCCCCCGGCCTGAAGCCTGAGCAGGTAATGATGACACCACCCAGTTACCAGAAATTAATTGGTTCAATATGCTCCTGGGAAATTGTTGCCCTGGTTTTTCTTCTAGGGGCACCAGCACTTGTTGCCTGTGGCAGTTTCTGGGTGCGTTATGGAGACCTGCAGAGGCAAGTCTGGTCTGAATGCACAAATGAAACAAAAGAGGGATGTGATCCTTGTGGGGCTTGTGGGTTTCTGTATCTGTCATTGGTAATTGGGGGGAAAGTGGAACAAAATGGGGTTTGTTGTGATTGTGCAAAGGAATAGATACAGACCTGCCTACTACTGTTTCATGGGGAAAAAATCTGCTGGGACTCGAGTGTTCCTTGAGTACTTGGTGTTCACAGAATCACAGACACACCCAGGTTGGCAAAACCCCTCAGGATCACCAAGTCCAACCTAGAACCCTACTCTACAAGATTCACCTTAAACCATAGCCCTAAGCACCACATCCAAACCACCCTTAAACACATCCAGGGTGGCTGACTCCACTGCCTCCCTGGGCAGCTCATTCCAGTCCCTGACCGTTCCTGACCACTCTATGAAAAACATTTTCCTAATGTCCAATCTAAACCTCCCCAGCCTCAGCTTGAGGCCATTCCCCCTTGTTCTGTCTCCAATTCCCTGTGAGCAGAGCCCAGCAGCAGCCTCTCCACAATGTCCCTTCAGGTAGCTGTAAATAGTTCATGTTCTGCCATCCTGGACCAATCTGCAGTAAGTCCTGAGTAGGCAGTCAAAGCTGGTAGATGACTCTGAAAAACAGTCTCTGGGGTTGGATTTTTCAAGCACAATGTTTGGGCCTTACTGGAAGGAATTGATCAAATGAAATTCAGGTCTCTTGGTAGAGGAATTGAGCAGGATGGATTAGACCTCCGCATGTGGAGTGCGCTGGTTTCTGTTCCTTGCAGCTTACATGATAGGTTTGTTTTTTATGCTGAGCTACATGTTCAACTCAGAACTTAATTTGCAGAGGAGATTGCAAAATGAGCTTAGCTTTGATAATTGCTATGGCAATCATTTTAAACTGTGTAAGGAGGCTGGAGAGGGTGGAAAGCTTTCATTCTCACTGTTGTGTTTGCTGTCCTTAAATACTGTGTTTTCCTGAGCTTTTATTCAGAAGGGCTTAGGCATTTCCTGAAATATTTTGGCACCACTCATAGGCAGTAAATATTATCTGTCTGATTAGAGAAAATCCATTTGTTTGGTGCTTCCTTCTTGTCTTTAGAAGCCTTGCTCTCAGTGCTTGCTTGAAACTCCACAGTACCGTGTGTTTCATTTGGTGCCATCCAACCATGCAAATCAGGCAGCAGCCTTGTTTTCTGTCATTTTCCTTATGTCAGAGGCTCCCTTTGTGCTTCCTGGGAAGTACAAGACACAGTGCATGGACAGATGCAGATGGTCCTGAAGTAGCTCCGCTGGTCTTTCATGCTGTGGAGTTGAGTTGTCATGTTGGGTTTCAGGAGTCCTGTTGGAGGACCATACCCAGGCTGGTGCCACCTGCTCTCAGCACTACCTTCTGTCCAGGCATGTCAGTGGCTTCTGGAGCCCAAGCTGGCCCATGTTCTTTGGGCGGAAACACAGATATTTAGTGACAGGTGGCACCTGACCAGGTAGACATGGTCTCTGATGAGTGCAGCATGGCACAGGCAGCAATTGAAACCCAATTCCAGCAGTATAGTGACATACTCCAAATGAGCTGGATGTTTCTTTGATCCCTCAGGTGGCTTTTAAGAAATAGCCTGCCATCAGGGAATTTGGGATGCTCAAGAGGAAGTAAAAGTCCATTAGCTTAAGCGGTGGGTAGGGGTATCTCTCATGTTACCCACGCTGATATATTTTTAGGTTCTTCAAGCATCTGCTCCTTACAGAGGTCATGGTGCTCTGTGATATGAACACCTGATTTCTAATTCCACACCTCTGTCTGCTTTGCTGGGCCTTTTAGCAGATTTGCCACTTCAGACCTGTCTCTAATCACCATGGAGATGAAGAGCGGCCGTAAGCAGAGCCAGAGGCAGGCACTGAAATCCTTCTGGCACAGCTCATCTGCCAGCCCTTCCCAGGCATTTCATGCATCAGATGAGCCACTATGGAGACAAAAGCAAGGTGTGATTTCTCTGGGCTGTGAAGGAGCCACAGTGCAGGGCTGGGGGTTATTCCTGGGTGAAAAGCAGCATCCTGACTTTCTCCAGGAGTTAACCCTGTGCCCAGGATGTCACGGAGCTGGGAGGTTCCTCAGGGTGCAGGAGAGTGCAATTTAGCTCCCAGGAGGGGAGGAGGAACCTCTGCAGCTACTTGCTGCAGCTGTGCAAGGCTGCAGACAGACTTGTGGCTTTCTGGTGGATGAGTCAGGTGTGTGCAGATGATGTGGAGCCTCTGGAAGGCTAATGTCTGCTGTGGAGCAGCCGGTGGGCTCTGCTCAGGATGAAGACACTGCTGGCAGGCTGGACTGAAAACACAGATTTGCAGGCAGTGGTTTTGGTTTGGTTTTTTTTTTTCCTTCTCCCAGCCTTCCACTGTTGTATTTCTTTGACATGGAACAGATGAAATGAAACAAGTTTTTGTGCAATATTCTGCTTTATTAAAATCTCTCTGCAGCATGTGAGCTAGGGAGGTAAGTGGTCCCCTGAAAGACTAATGCAGTCTTCTTATTATACTTGGACGACAGCCTTCCTGCCTCACTGTTCTTGGGAGACAGTGTTCATGTCTCACTCAGCACAGCAATTTACAGGATTGCAGGGGGAAGAGTTGGCCAGCAAACATGACATCAGTTTTTTGGCAGTTTCCAAAGGTCATGTCAGAGTTTGGAAAGTCCCTTCAATCCTTAGCTTAAATTATTGTGTATAATCTAAAGGGGAATTGACTTCAGCCTGCAAGGTGTTGCTGGGATTCCTTGGGCACTAATTCCAGTATCAGCTGGTTGGTGCTATGTGTCAGCTGTGTGAAAATCATGATGGCTACTTCATGCCCACTACTAAGGAGAAACAAAGCATTGATCCAGTGTTTGCAGACAATGATCCAGACCTTGCATTGAAAGTTAGCCCTTGTATTATGGCTTATCAGTGTGCAGGACTACAAAGTCCCCACATGGAGTACTGTGTACAGTTCTGGAGCCCCCAGCACAGGAAGGACATGGAACTGTTGGAGCAGGTCCAGAGGAGGCCATAAAGATGCTGAGAGGGCTGCAGCAGCTCTGCTATGAGGACAGGCTGAGAGAGTTGGGGCTTTGCAGCCTGGAGAAGGCTTCCAGGAGACCTTAGAGTAGCCTTCCAGGATCTGAAGGGGGCTACAGGAAGGCTGGGGAGGGACTACTGACAAGGTCTTGTAATGACAGGACAAGGGGCAATGGGTTTGAACTGGCAGAGGGGAGATTGAAACTGGATGTTAGGAGGAAGTTGTTTGCAGTGAGGGTGGTGAGACACTGGCACAGGTTGCCCAGGGAGGTTGTGGAGGTTTGATCACGTTGGGTGATTCTGTGCTCCACAACCTCCCTGGAGGTGTTCAAGGCCAGGTTGGACGAGGCCTTGAGTGACCTGTACTAGTGGGAGGTGTCCCTGCCTATGGTAGGGGGTTGGAACTAGATGATCTTTGAGGTCCCTTCCAACCTTACCATTCTATGATTCTATGAAAGTGCTTTACATAATAGCCATAAATAGTATAGATCCCTCAATATGCTTAAAACACAAAGGATCAAGATAGCAGTATAAAACTGAAAAACTGGCTAAAAAAGAGCAATGTCTCTGCTCAAGAAAGAGGTATGTCAACTACCAGGAGGCTGGAGATATTGTTGAGGAGCCTAGAAGAGCTTGGTTTATTCAGCCTAGCACATCGAAGGGTTATGATCAGTCCCTATAAATTGAAGGAGGAAGAGCAGTTCTTCAAGCTCCAACTTTGGCAGAAGAGCACAGTTATAAACTGGCTCCAAATGCATTCAGGCAGGAAATTGGAAGAGATTTCGAACCATCAGAGGTGTAAGGCTGTGTGGCAGCCTGCCAGCAGGGAGAGTGATGGCTAAAAACCCCAGGCTGAGCTCCCTGAATTATAATGTGATTAGAAAGTGTGGTGCCTTGTAATAGCAGTCAGCTATACAGGATGGCCAAGGGGCTTCTGCAGGCTCTAATCCCACTTGGATCTGGCCTCAAGCAGAAGTTGGTTTATGGCAGAGGACTTCTGGATGGGAATGGGAGAGGTGACTGTACAGGAGGTAAGGNGCAGACCTGCTGCAGCCCTCTGAGCATCTTGGTGGCCTCCTCTGGACCTGCTCCAACACTTCCATGTCCTTCTGCTGGGGGCTCCAGAACTGCACATAGGACTCCAGGTCAGGAGTGGGCTTTGAGAAACACTCTTATTCCTCCCTCCCTGCTGGTGTTTGGATAAAGAAATAAATGTGAAAGTCTTAAATAGACAGAAACGTGTCTTCAGCAAAGCAAACTGCTAGCCCAGGCCTGGCTGCAGAGATGGAGGCAGGCAGTTTCAGGAGCCAGTTTGTCTGCTGGGGCTGGCAGTCCAACAGCTGATCCTCTTTGCACTTACAGAAGTTGGAGGGCAAATGCTTAAAAATAAGTACTCTTGTGATGTGTGTTTCAGATTTTTAGGCAAAGCATGCATAAACACTTGTGAATGTACAGCCTAGAATTCCTTGGGACTGTGGTTTGTAGAAATCCAAAGGGGTTGTAACATGCCAGCTTGAATTTCTGAATACAAGGGATTTTGGAGGATTTCTGACTCCATTGTGTCTTAATAATAAGAGCAGCTGCTTATGGGCACAGATTTCCAATCCAACAAAAGATAGGACTCCACTTCAGCTGCAGAGTGGCTTGCTGTATGTCTCCAGCATGCCAACGGTCACGACCCTTGTGTGTGCCCTAAGGGCTTAATTCCTTCTTGTTGTCAGCACTCTGAGTTCCTTAAAGAGTTATGAAAACCTCATCTGAGCTAAAGTTAGTGGTGTGTAGGTTTAGAGGACCATTTTCCTCTAAGGCAGCACCTCAAGAGCTTTGAGGTTGTGTGAAACCTGTAGCTGTCATGTGGAATTTATTCAGGGACTAACATATGTGTTGATTCCTCTTCTCAATCTCTTGCAAGACCAGTGGCAAGGGCTTGAGTTCTAAAACCTCCAAACTTCACCAGTTGCTGTTCAGGCCACAAGGTGAGGAAAGGAGAGCAGACATGAACGTGCATTTAAACCTTACCTAACGATACCCACGTTCACCACCCTGGCGTGGTAGTACCAGCCTGGTACATCACCTGGACCAGTCATCTGTGGACAATGTGGCCTCACTTGTGCCTGTATGTCATGGTCAAGTACATTTTACTTCCTCATCCTTTCTTGGGCCCTCTAATTTCAGCAAACTGTTTCACTCCTCAAGACACTAAAGTCTTGCATGCATCAAGGAGGGAGCAAGACAGACCAAAGCAACCCTGTTGGGTGCAGATAAGCTGATTTATGGCCAGGTAGAGGAAGAACAAAGATCCTGTGAAGATCTCTACCTTACTTGGTAGATCCTGATCCTGAGAGCCAGGCACAGTGGATGGGAAAGGGAGTGTGCTGAAGAGGATCTGTAACTCATGTCTGTAGGTGCTGGAAGCTGCAGCTGCCTCTTGCTCTGCTGCCTTGCTCGTGTGCATGCTGTAGTATTTTACCCAAAAGCTGTGCTTCAGCACATTTTTAAAAGCTCTCCAGTTTCACTTGAAGGTAGTAATAAGTCCATCACCTCCCCAGTGAACTCTGCTGGTATCTAGATAGCCTGGCAGTTAGTGGGGTTTATTTCAAGGCTGAAGCTATCTAAATCCAGCCTTCAGGCATCAGACCATGCCGAATGCTTCCCAGCCAGACAAAGCAGCAATCCTGCACAGAAAATGCTTTTTCTGTGTGATGCCAGTGCTGTGTGATTTGGGGGGAGCTGGGACAGATGAGGAGATGGTGGAGCTATTCCCTTTGCCCTGGAGCAGAGTGGATGGACAAGTTGTGTGTGCATCCCATGCTGCTGAACCATGTGTCTGGGCTTTTGCTCCTTTCGTATCCTGGCATGTCTGTCTAAAGGTGGTAAGTTGATGAGGCTGCTAAAATTATCTAATCCTTGAACAATCTTACTACCAGGAGGGAGTCAACATCTTCTGGTGGGTTGTGGAAACAAAACCTTTCACCTGACATGGTTCTCTCAGTTAGAGCAAGGATTTTGACATGTTAAACATTTCTGTACAGAACATGTCATCTTTCCTGTTTGCAATGGTGTGTGACAAATCAAACACGCCTGCACAGTAATAACTCTTTGGAACATTCTTTTCCAGATGCATCACTTAGTCCATTATTTAGATTTTAATGGAGAAGGAAGTGGCTACTGTAGACCTATAGCTTATTTTAGAATCATAGAATCAGTCAGGGTTGGAAGAGACCACAAGGATCATCTAGTTCCAGCCTCCCCTGCTATGGGCAGGGACACCCTACCCTAGATCAGGCTGGCCAGAGCCTCATCCAGCCTGGCCTTAAATACCTCCAGGCATGAGGCTTCCACCACCTCCCTGGGCAACCCATTCCAGGGTCTCACCACCCTCATGGTGAAGAACTTCTTTCTACCATCCAGTCTGAATCTACCCATTTCTGGCTTAATTCCATTCCCCCCAGTCCTATTACAATCTGACATCCTAAAGAGTCCCTCCTCAGCTTTTTGGTGGGCAGCAGAGATAAGAGGCAGGGGAAGAGCAGAGACTAAGAAACAAGACAGAAACCCCCTGGACTACACAATACAAACTTGTCCTTGAGCTTTATTCTGGGGTGCAGTTCCACCTCTTCCTCATTGCAGCGTTATTCTGATGTGCAGCCTCGTGGCTTAGAAAGACAAAAGCATTTTAAGTGGCATACCCACGGGGATTATCAGGTACAATCAATGATCATTATAATTGCTGCTCCTCCAGGGGAGTCTGGGTGCTGTGAGAGCCGCTGTGCCAGTCAGTATCTCACAGCACAAAGACCACTTTCAGATGCTTTTGAAAAGACTGTGTCTGGTTCCTTTTAATCCAAATTCGATTTCTGCTTAAGAAAGGAAAATCATGGCGTGTGCTTTCAGAAGTCTGAAACCCGTGGATGCACGGCCTTCATTCAAATGTTCTTCTTTGATGCCAGCAGGAAGCAATGTTTCCACGGGATCTATTGCAGACCAAGAACTGCTCCAAAGGCTTGGCAGGAACGGATGTCGCTTTCGACTGGTGAGCGGCAGTGCTCGAGCGCCTCGGCTGCCATGAGCTGTAGGAGAGAAGCACGTGGAGAACCACAGAGCGTGCCAGAACAAATAGCACTTTGGAAAAATCATTTTTCCTTTGTCCCTGCAACTTGGGAGCTGGTTCCCGAGAGCAAGCGCAGCGTCGCGGGATGCCAGACCCTCCGACGCTGGGAGCTGAATCCCTCTCACGCCAGCAGACAGGCATACTGCTGGAACTGGGGGTGACAACAGCCTTCTCCCAGCTAGGGCTGCAGGGTCTCTGGGGAACTCTGGCTCCGTGCTGGGATGTGTGCCTGGCCGCAGGGTCTCCGGGGAACTCTGGCTCCGTGCTGGGATGTGTGCCTGGCCGCAGGGTCTCCGGGGAACTCTGGCTCCGTGCTGGGATGTGTGCCTGGCCGCAGGGTCTCCGGGGAACTCTGGCTCCCTGCTGGGATGTGTGCCTTGCTGCATCCCCATGCTCAGCAGACCTGACCAGCAGTTGCCACTCTCCTCTCTCCATTTTGGAGCATCTGGCCATGCCGCAAGGATTGTTTTGCTTCAAGACATAAATAAGTGCTTTGTATCCTAGTGGCCACCGGATAGCAGGACGTGCCAGGCTCAGGCCAGAGCACACTGAACCCGTCTTCCAGTTCCACACACGTGTGAGCCTACGTGTGTGAGCACTCGCAGCGTTTTGCAGACACATCCAGAGGTTTATTTCCCTGTGGCTTGTTTGGATGATTTTTTTTTTCCCTTTGTTTTTCCAAGGGAGGTCAGTAGGGATGAAATGCTGGAGACACCGTGTTTGTTTCTCTGTCAGTTTTAAGTGCTCAGTGTAAAAGATTATTTAATGCCTGACATGCCGTTAAAAAAGCCAGCACTGGGGAGGAGCAGGCAAGCTACAGGAGCAGTCCCACTAGCCTGGGCCAGCAGAGGCTTGTCAGCACTGCTGGCCACCTTCCTCCTGCTGCAGCCAAAGCTCATGGGAGTGCTCAGAGAGTGAGCTCAGGGACAGAGTCGCAAGCGAGTGTCCCCACACGCATGCACCAGTAGCCACTTCTCACATCATCGTGTGGGTGGCTCCCCATGCTGACGTTGTATGTGCCTGAGTGGCACGAGGTAGGCTGATGGGGCTGATGTGGTCCCAAGGAAAATGGGCACAGAGGGTGTCAGAGAGTGTTGGCATGCTTGGATCTTGAGCATGCTTCTCTGTGTGCAAGAATTTGTTGTGCTGTGCCTGAGTGGTGGCTGACCCAACAAGGTCCCCTTTTTGGGGATCTTTGTACTCAGGCACACTGCTGCCCACGGGCCAGCGTGTACTGCTCACACAGGGCTCTTTGCAGAAGTCTTTGAGCTCCTTTTGCAGTTTGTTTGCTTTCACGCTAGCCAGCCAGCCTCAGCTGGATATGCTGGAGTTGTTCTGGCTGAGCAAGTCAGCACCCATCGACTGAGCCACGTCAGGACACCACCATGTGCTCCTTTGTAGTCCATCCCAGCTGTACAGTCATCCCAAACAGCCCGGTTTGGTGGGTGCTTTCAGTTAGGGGTGTTGTACTCGGGGTGAGTACAACTAAATGTATTTCCCTCTCCACCTCCTTTAATTCATTGATCAAAGAGATCATCAATGTTTGCAAGCTTTTTCTTCTAGGAGAAGGTGTAAGACTGCAGCTTCTTCCAGCAGTCCCAGGGCTGAGCAGAGACAAATGTGCTCGTGTGGGCTTTGTCTTTGGTCACCCCTGGGACTGCTGGGAGGAGCTGCGACCCTGCCTTTATTTAGTGGGGCTGGATAGGTTTGTAAACTGTCAAAGTTAAACTGGAAACACACCCCAAGCCAAGGGAGACTGCAGAACACAAAGGCATTTGTAAACTAATGTAATTACTTTCCTCAGTGCCTTTGAATAAAGTTGGCTCCACTTTAAAGGCTTTTTCCTACCCTTGTTTTACAATTACGTTCTTTCCTTTCTTCTGGTTTCTTTCTTTTTTTAATTTCTGTCTTCCCCTCCCTCTACCCTCCCCTTTTAGCTTCAAGCAGCTGTTAATTTCCAAAATGTGTATCAGTTTTTGTTTGCAAACCTTAGCATTAGGACATTTTCCTTTTGAAGGTGAGAGCAGCACCCTGGGAAGATGCCTATCTGCTGCCCTGGTTTCTTGCAGCACAGAGCCTGTCCGAGCACCTGGGAGACCTCCCCGGGGCAGGACAGGGCTTGCCCAGCTGGCCAACATGCCACACCACCCAGCACCCACAGCCAGCCTGATTCCAGCTCACTGGCCAGTCTCATCCCCATGGCATGGGGGCCTCATGACATTGTCTGAAGCCTGACTTTAATTCAACTTGATGCTTTCCAGATTCCTCTGGGCTTTCTCCCATCCAGATGTGAGCAGAGGTCACAGCGAAGAGGGGCAAGTGGGAAAACAGAGGATGAAACCTGTTCCAGCCCCTCGTGTCTCCTGTGTGCTAAAGGTCCTTGCTGGGAGAGTCATGGCCAGAGCAGATCTGTTGCGAGGGGGCATAGCTGGATATGGAGCTGCTGTGGTGTTCTGTGGCAGAAGTATTTAATAATAAAACAGTTAAAGACATGACACAGTTTAAAAGGGAAATGTTATCTGTCCTGGGTCATTGCCTCATGCTGTTTTTCTTATCTGAATGCAGCTCATGTTGCAGAGCCCATAAGGTCAGTGAGAAGCTATGTACCAGTGCTCAGTGGGGTCTGAATCAGGCATTTTGGGCACAGTGGCCCTGCAAGGCTCGCTAGCTGTGGAGGCTTGTGCATGCTTCAAACTGGAGCTGAACAGAGGAGGAGTTATTTTAACAGAAAACAGTGACCTTTTGTACAAAAGCAAAGTGCAGACTGAGCAGTTTTAGTTCTCCAGCAAGTTAACATTTTCTAGATTCTCAGACTGGTCTGAGAATCCTCCCTTTCCTTCTTTATTTTTCCTTATTCTTGAGCATCACAACCAGGCTGTGCCAGCTTAGCTGCCATCACACACCCTCAGGGTCAGAAGTGCTGCCAGCTGAGCACAGAGGCAGGGTTTGCTGGCAGCCTGTGACTCCATCTTTCCCTGGCTTGGCCATCCCATGCAGGGAGCTGCATTCCATGGGACATGAGCGATGGATGAGAGGGTTCTTTTGATTAATGTCACCAGACAGAGTGTATCCTGTGCTTCATCTGCTCATCTGAACCTCTTGGGATAGGAGTTGTGCCCCAGGTAAAAGGATCTGTGCGTCCTCTTTGTGCAGATTTGTCACCAGGAAGGTTGGTGGATGTAAAGGCAGTACTGGAAGAAGCTATCAATGGACATAAAGAAAGGATTTTCTCCCCATGAGATGTCCTGTTGGGCAAAGACTGGCAGCTGCCTCTGCTTGATCCCCTCCACAAGCACCTCTGCAGAAGGTCCCCTTGGCTGATGTGAATCCAAAGCAAACTCATTTGAGTTATTTCAGGCAACAGAGTGCAGGTTGAAGCCTGCTATATTTATTTGATTTTGCTTTTCAAACTAAATTGCCCATCCCTGCTGAGCTATGTTGCTGGTGTGATGGGAACCAGTTCCTGCAGACCTGCTGATTCTAAATGGAAAACTTCCTAGTGGAAACTGGAGTGGAGCTGGGCACATACATCCCACTCCATCAGGCTCCAGGAAGGCAGGACTGAGGCTGCTGATGGAAGAACTCCCATCCCAGCTTTTCACCCAAGATGAGCATCTCACAGCTCATTCCTTTAGGGACTGGAGCAGCCTAATGAAATTTGGCAACTCTTCAGATAATTTAAAAAAAAAAAAGTAGTTTCTGATCTCAGCCAACTTCAAGGACTCAATGGGCAAAATAACATCATTGCAAGAAGTAAAAACACAAACTAATGAACCAGAGTGCTGGAGAAAGCCGGCAGCCTGTGTGTGCTTGGGAAGTTTGGCAAGGGAAGTCGGCAGGCATCTGTAGGGCACAGTAGCCTGCCAGCCTGGTGAAAGGTATGGAAGCCAGGGCCTCACTGGGAGCTTTCCAGCTGCATGCTCTGCTGAGGACTAACTGCATCAACTCTGGGAGCTCGTTTAACATCGTTATGCTGCAAAGAGTCCTTTCCAGTGCATGTATTTCCTACCTTGTGTAGCAGGTCCTAAGAACTTAAGTGTTTTTACTGTGCTTTGATGTCCCTGGATGAAGGATGCTCTATAAATGCAAAGTAAGTATCCTAACGTATGGAGTTTGGTTTTGTTTTTAACACAACAAAATGCTTAGCAGCCTCTTTTTCTTTGACAGCTTCCATAGCTGGTGGATCTGTTTTTGCTGTTCCTTAGCAAAACAGATTCAGGGTTTTGCAGTGACATATGCTCAGCGTGTTCCTCAGCTTCGTGACCTGAGCAGTTTCTTTGTCATCAGCACTGCAGAAATCTGAAAATCTCCCTTTCCATGAAACCTGATGATGGAGAAGGGTGGATGTTAGGATTGATTTGGAGGGGGGCCATAAAATGAGAGGAGAAATGATTGCAGCTCTGCTCTTCAGGTAGCTCTGAATGAGATCAGAGAGTGAGCTGAATGCAGACTAATTTTTCCTGAATAATGCCAGATTTGGAAATCTGTTCTGGAACATAAAGTGATTTCTTCCTATTGAAGGCAACTCTCTGTATGAGCAACCCCCAGCACCCCATGTGTGAGCTCCCCTGCCAGCCAACTGTGTGTGACCTGCCTCTGCATCCCCATCCCTTCCAGCAACCCACAGCAGCTTGTGATCCTGTAGATGCTGTGGGCTTCTCTGGGGGAAGGCAGCCCAGATGGTGCTTTCTAGGCCAAAGCCCAAAATGTACAAGGAAAAAAGACTGATCAGAAGCCACTGCAAAGCAAGTGTGGTTCAGGATAAGACCTGTGAAATCTGCAGGCAGTGTGGCTGCTCTGAAACTAATTGCTGTAGTGTCTGAGAGCTGCGAGGGCATCTCAGGGGTTTGCTGCATGCACCAGGTAAACAGTTTGCATCTCTCTAGCCAAGCACAGAGTTAAGGAGCCTTCCAGCCCTCTGCACCTGCCTGAAGATCCGGCGGCATCCAGGGCTACATCCTGATCCCACCTGAGCTTTCCCATACCTTTACCTTGTCCTGGTTCTTCCAAAGCTGTTCAACCTCACCACTGCCATTTCAGAGCTGATCCAGGGCCAGTGAGTCCCATCGTGGTGCCTGGCCCAGCCCTTATTTCAGATCCCAGGTGTGGCAGTCAGGGGAGAGATGCTGGGGTTCAGGGTGTGCTTCCTCTGCGGACTGCCACCAGGCTCCTGTCTTTTTAATAGCTGATTTTAATTATACACTCTGAGCCGAAAAAGAAAAACTAAGCCTTCCAACAGATTTTATCTGCTGTTTATTTCCACACGTTCCTGCAGAAAAAAGCCCAGGGGGTTTTGATGGAGGTAGAGGCTGAGATAGCCAGCAACACAGAGGCTGCCGGGGCGCAGCCTTTTTAACCTTCCCTGCCAAGGCAGGTGCTGACACATCCCCGCAGCCATGCTAGCGCTATGGAGGCTGACGGAGCAAACGGTAACGAGCCTGCCGCCTCGCCGGGGTGCCAGTCCTCCTCCTCCGTGGGGAAAAGGCACCAAAGCCCAAGCACTGCCCGGCTGCACTTCCTGGCTCAGAATCACTGGGCAGACCCAGTGCCCACTGGCTTGGGGGTGGCTGCTGGACGGGCACAGGGGCATGTGCTGAGCCAGAGAACCCCACTGCAGCCCCCTCTCTCACTCCATAGGTGCACCAGTACTACAGCTGCCTGCCTGAGGACAAGGTCCCCTATGTGAACAGCCCGGGAGAAAAATCTCGCATTAAGCAGCTCTTGCACCAGCTGCCACCACACGACAATGAGGTCAGTAACCAAAAAGTGTCTTCAGACACCTATCAGGGCTGCAGGTGGGGAGGGAATCCCTCCTGAGGCTGCTCTTGGAGGAAATGTGGTCGATCCTTCCTCAGTCCTTTCTTCTTTTCACACAGATCTAGTTGGAGTTTGGCTTTGTTGCTATTTAAGTGCCGTATTTGCTCCCTGCTTGGATTGTGTGGGAGGTGGGGAAGGAGTTGTTTATTTCTAAAGTTTTGGGTTTTTTTTTATTTCTCTGAAATAAAAATCACTTTCTCAGCCCTCAGAAGCCAAAGCTGCATTAAAAGTTGCATTAAAAAATAGTGTTGAGATCAGCTGGAGCCAGTTGCAAAATCCTTTTTCTGAGTGCTGCTTCCAACTCACCTTGGGAGTGGGAGTGCATGTGCCAAGGAGAGTGTTTCACCCAGGCTGAGCCTCACAAGATGGGAGAGCCTGGAAAGCTGGCAGCTGAGTCAAGACCAGTCAGAGCAAATCTCCTTACATCTCAAGAAAGATGTGGGGCAGCAAAATGGCTCCGGTCTTTGACGTCCTGTTCTCACAGCAAGAACCGTAGCTTCCGCTAGCCCAAAACATTTCCCTTTGTAAACAAAAAAAAAAGCGATTTTCCTGCTGCTTTCTGAAGAAGCCGCCCTGGGAAATGCATGCAGGTTAACTTGTTTGATCTAGGTCAGATTTTAACGAGTTTGCCTTCGTGTGGCTGGGTGCCACGGGCACAGTGCGGCGCTGCCAGCGGCAGAGCAGCTCCAGGCACTCAGCAGGGGCTTCTTCCCATACGCCCTTGGGCCCAGACCTGCCTGCCTGTCTTCCCTGGCAGCCGCTGAAAACCCACAGCCTCTGACAGCTGAAGAACACCCAAATAGGTGCAGATGAATGCTGCTGCTGCAAACTGACAGGTTTTGTATCCACTTTCCCTTTGTGCTCACTTTTTGCTCCTTTGAAAATCCAGGGTGTGTTGGTTGTTCATGTGAGTAGTCCTGCTCAACTCCATGAGCTTGCTCTCCAAAGAATGGGAGACCAGCTTAGGCACTGGTGCTGCATGTAGCCTCCTTGGCTCTTCAACCATGTTCTGCAGAGCTGAGCATACAGGATGAAAATAGCCAGGGAAGCCTCAGGGCTTTTTAAGCTTCAGGGAAACTTCATCCTTCACTGTTTGTATCTTTTTGTTTAGCTTATTTCTTTAGCACCTTCCAATGTGGAGATTCTGTGTTTGTACAAACTTGACCCTACACCAAAACAATAGTTGGTGTTCCTAAATAGCTGGAACTTCATCACTTACAGAGGGAAAATAGGCTGCACTCATGAAATAAATGTCAGTGAAACCTTTTGGAGCTGCTGTAAGATCCGTGCCGTAAGGAGAGAACAGGAAAACTGTCATTCTGATTGCTGGGTCCAAGTGGTATTACCCAGAGGACCCAACTTACGAGACTTTCCTGCAAGCTTAGCACTTAAAGAACAACCTTCCTTCTGCCCTTACTTCCCAGTTTTGCCTCTTGAAGTTTTGGATGCAGCCCAGACAGCTGTGTCGCCAGCCACCCTGCACCTAGGACGGAATTTGTTTGTGTAACCCCTGTGCAGAGGTTTGCAGAGCCTGTGTGACTGCAGCTTGCTGGCCAGGGAGTCAGGGACAGCTCCAACACTGAACCTTGCCTTGTGTTTTTCAGGTCCGCTACTGCAACTCCTTGGATGAGGAGGAGAAGAGGGAGCTCAAACTCTTCAGCAACCAAAGGAAGAGGGAAAACTTAGGGAGAGGCAATGTCCGGCCCTTCCCCGTAACCATGACAGGAGCCAAATGCTTAGAGGTAGGTAGCAGCTGATGAACTGGCAGAAGTGGGGTGGATTTTAGCCAACAGGCTTAATCAAAGCTCACAAGAGCAGCACCCACCCTGTGCCCTCTGCAAGCTCTGGGGTCTGTCAGGGCATACAGTATTTGATGTGGAGCAGTCGTGCTGGCTCTGGGCCTCATGCAGAGGGGGATCTGTTGATATTCCCCATAGAATGGGGATGGAAAGAGGTTAAGAGAGACCAGAAAGGAGCCATGAATTAGCACCTCCTTCTGCCATGGCAGTGAAAGCAGCTGGTTGGTGATGGGCAGCAGCTGGCTCACCAGCCCCTGCTAAACACGGGCTTCTCTGGCAGTGCGGCGGCCAGATCAACGGAGGCGACATGGCTGTCTTCGCCTCGCGAGCAGGGCACGGCGTTTGCTGGCACCCTCCCTGCTTCATCTGCAGCGTCTGCAACGAGCTGCTGGTCGACCTGATCTACTTCTACCAAGATGGAAAGATCTACTGTGGCAGGCACCATGCCGAGTGCCTCAAGCCCCGCTGCGCAGCGTGTGATGAGGTAAGAGCCAGCTCGCCCCTGCTTTGTCCACTTCAACACTACAGCCTGTCCCTTTCATGGATGCTACCCATGGGAATGGCATGAGGATTCCCCTTGCTTACTGAAGGGTATTGCACTACCATCTGCCCTGGCATCAGTGGGTGCATTAGGATGAGGAGCCTCTGCATGGAGGCATGCACATGAAGTGCAGTGGTTTGGCTTTGCCACGGGTTCATGCAAGCTTTTCCTGGGTCTCAGGTGGACATCTTGGGGATTTTTAGTCTCAATCTGCTTAGGGCTGTTCTAACAGAGATCCTCATGTCCGTGCTGGGAGCCATGGGGGAGGCTTTCTATGAGCATTTCCAATAAGATCGCACCCTTACGCTGTGTGATTTTAGCCTAACTCTTTGTGATGGTTCTCCCTTCTCCTCTGCTCCCCCCAGAAGTCGTCTCTGGTAGGATGAGTGCTGTGTTTCCTTCAAGAGGATAGTGCCAGAGTACATACCAAGCTGAGATAGTCTTTAAGAGAGGCAATTAACGGACTGGAGGAAGCTGAACAAATGGCATCCAAAACAAATACAGAAAACCATACGGAGTCACCTCTGAGCATTTTTCGAGTGTCAATCTCTGTTTAAAAGGCTGGTGAAGGAAATTGTTCTGGCTTTTAAAGTTATGAAAGCCATAGCATGGAAAGCCATCTGTATTTTAAAATACTATTTCCCATCTCTGCAAATGTGTAATAGTAAATAACCAAGGCTATCTGCTCTTCAAATATAAATAACATTGATGTATGTATCCAATTGAATTTGTAACCTTACCAGTATAAAAACAACTCCTAACCATTCCATTGCCCCTATTGCCCTGTGGCTTAGGCTGGGTAATTTTTTTTCATGTACTTTTTAGCCTTGCAAGTGAGTCTTTCATTCAACTCCTTCTTTAACACACACTTCTTACCCCAAAACATCCAACACTAATTGTGAGAAAGAGTAACTCAGAGGTAAGAGGAGCTGCAGGGAAAAAGCTTTTGGTGTGACCTGTGCCAGGGTAGAGAGCCAGGCTGTTGCTTGCTCCTGCAGCTTGGCCTTGGGAGTGGAGATGTAGTGGGGATGGGAAGTAGAGACATCAAGAAAGGATCTGCTAGAACCATGTTAGATGGTTGTTTCACCAACCCACTCTTAATAGTGTTCTGTGCCTGAGTTTCCCTGCTGGTGTAATAGCTGCTGTGTTCTTTATAAGCAAAGGGGTTGGGGTAGAGGCGATGGTGAGGAGCTAGGTAGCTCCAACTTTTCTCCCCTCTAGAGAGCTGCTGCTGCTTCTTGTGCTTTGGTTCATCCCTTGTACTGAGGGCCCTGATTCAGAGAGGGATAAATGTGTTTCAGTAAGTAGCTGCTCTGTTCCTCAGAAGTCCACCAGATCGATAGGCTGTATGTAAGTGTGTTTATTACCCTGATCGACCCCTCAGGCTGATGGATGGGCTCATGAGCATGTTACTGTGAGCTCTGCCTTAACGCTTTGTGGTCTGTGCCTGCCTTGGTCCTGAGCTCTTTGTATAGATTTCCCTTAGAAGCCACAAGCCAAGCACAGGAGCTTTCCATGCAGGGTGGAGGGACTAGCTGTAAAATTTGAAAGCTGTATGGGCAGGAGACTCGAAGGTTGCTGACAGCATCCCAGGTCCCCTCTCTGACCAACTCTGCTCCACGTTTGTGTTTTCCTCCCCTAGATCATTTTTGCTGATGAATGCACTGAAGCCGAAGGACGACACTGGCACATGAAGCACTTCTGCTGCTTTGAATGTGAGACAGTCCTGGGGGGTCAGAGGTACATCATGAAGGATGGCAGGCCCTACTGCTGCAGCTGCTTCGAGTCCCTCTATGCCGAATACTGTGACACCTGCGCCCAGCACATAGGTATGTGCCACCGTCCCTTAGTCCTGGGGCGAGTGCTGTGTGGGAGGGCAGCAGGACAAACCTGCACTCAGAAGGCTTTTTCTGGCAACGTCTTTGACAACGACTTGGGGCTACAGGCAGGCCTGGCTGTGCCTCATGCCCCTCACGTCTTGCAAAGGAGCCAGCATGGTAATTTGTTTGGTTAAACCACTGCTTGTCCCTTTTTGTCATCAGAGAGGGGAGGATTATCAAGAGAGCAACCACAGGAGCTGCTGCAGCTAATGAAAGCTTTCTCTGGCCTATGTAACACATGATATTTTTTCCCCTAAATCTCATTTTCCTGTAAACAGTGTTACAGATTCTTCCCAACCAAGACTGCCAAAAAATCCTTATGAGTTAATGAGCTACTGACAGGGAAAATGTCTGTTCATTACCCATCATTATTGGTTTTGCTTGCCTTTCTTAATTGACCTGCAGATAGATGTTCTCAGACAGAAAGTTCCAATGCCTCAGAGTCAATCTCAACAGTGATTTAAAAGGTGTTTTATTTTAGGGGGCTGGCTGTTCCCCCAGCACTCAAGGGTGGCAAGCCAGGCAACTGCCTCACTGCTCTCCCGATCCCGTTTGCCACTTGGCTGAGCATTTCCACATGCTCACTGGTGGGCAGGGAGCCCTTTCTTTGTCCGTGGAGGTGAGCTCATGTGTTCAAATATTTCATAGGCTGCAGGGAAAGAAAGAAACCCAACCATTTTGCTCTAGTGCAGCGTCCAGATGGCAGGAGGGGGGAGGAAACTCAGGGCTTCAGCAAAGCACTTGGAGAAGGCGTTTGCTGTGACCTGCAGCACATCCTTCCCGAAAGCTCAGCTGCAGAACAGTGAAGAAGCAGCTGTTAAGGCTTCTTGTATGCTCCTTTTTTCTCCTGCTTCCCCCATCTGCTGTCCTCCCCTCTCTCCATCCATCCTGGTCAGGGTTTTGTGGCAAAATGCCTGTTTTGGTGCGTAGCTGCACATATCTCTCAAAAGAGAGATGCAGCCGTTTTGCTGAAAGTTGAATGAAGTAGTCACTGAGCACTGCTTGTGGGAGCCACATAAATCAGAGGTAAAGATATGCTTGAGAGTTGTAAGGCTTGTGTTGGGTAGCTGAGGCTTGGGGTAAGGAATTTGTACTCTTCCTCTGCAAGATGGCTTGGGGGTCTTGGAAAAGGAGCTGATAAAACCCAGCCACCATCTTGTGTCTCTTTTGTCCACAAACATAGCACTCCAGTCTACATATAAAAACATTTCACTCATTGTAAGGGAAGAAACAAAAAAACCTCAAACAATGGCACTCAAGCAAATGTAGCTTGGAATAAACCAGGCCATTAACATACCATTCATTTGTAAATTACCCTGCAGCATTCGCCCCCCCCAGCAGCATGGCTGTGGCAGTGTGCAAGCGCATGCAGTGCACACATGTGGTGCAACACCCTGCCATGCCAGCCAGCCCCCCAGTTTTTCAGGCAGTAGGGGCCATGAACTTAAACAAGTGAATGAAGGTTACAACTGAAGCTTCAGGAGCTTTGCTTACAGCTGCCGTAGAGCAGCAGGTTTGTGCTCCCTGGGATTTGGCTGGTGGGGCAGAATTTCTGCCTCAGTCTTTTAAGCCAACAGAGCCTGGTGGGGCCAACCCAGGAAATCTGAAAATCATAGAATTGTTTCGGTTGGAAGAGATCTTTTAAGATTATCAAGTGCAACCAATAGGCTAGCACTACCAGGTCACCACTAAACCATGTCCCTCAGCACCACGTCTCAGTTCCTCCAGCAACCACTTCCCTGGACAACCTGTTGCACAGCTTTGCAATCCTTTCTGTGAAAAAAAATAATTGGTAATCTCCAACCTAAACCTCCCCTGGCACAGCTTAAGGTCGTTTCCTTTTGTTCTCTCACTTGTTACTTGGGAGAACAGACTGACACCTAGCTTGGTGCCACCTCCTTTCAGGTAGTTATAGACAAGAAGGTCTCCCCTCAGCCTCCTGTTCTCTAGGCTGAACAATTCCACTTCCCTCAGCTGCTCCTCATAAGGTTTATGCTCTAGATCCTTCACCAGCTTTGTTGCCCTTCTTTGGACACACTCCAGCACCTTAATGTCCTTCTTGCAGTGAGGGGCCCAAAATGCAACTCAGTATTCAAGGTACAACCTCACCAGTGCTGAGTACAGCGAGAGAGTCACTTCCCTACTCCTGCTGATACAAGCCAGGATGCTGTTGGTCATCTTGGCCACCTGGGCACATGCTTGGCTCATGTTGAGCTGGCTGCTGGCCAACACCCCCAGGTCCTTTTCTGCTGGGCAGATGTGACAGGGTGCAAGGCGAGGGTGTGCACTCAGATCCCTGGGGCCAGCTCTTTCCACTTTGTTTTGGAGAAGGGGCCCCAGCAGCCAAAATAAAGTTAGGATGAGGCCATGGTGGCAGCGAAGGATAGGGATGTCCTCTGCTCTGTTACATACTTAACTAAGGCAACACAAATTCCTCATTATGGTTCAGTTGGAGGCTTTTTGGTGCTTTTTGTTTAAATAGGCAGCGTATTACTGCTTTGACTTCAAGGACTTTATGGTGAACTTCTTGCATTCCTTTACTTTATGATCGGAAATATCCCCATTTAATTTGAAATAGCTGGAGGCTTGCTTCTGCTGCCTTTCCCAGCATTGAGTAACTCCAGAGTGATGGGCTGCAGCCTGCAAGCAATTAAAAATGGGCTTAACTTCCTGCATTGGAGAAACCCTGCTGAAGGGCTTTTGAGAGCGGGCCCAGGTGCATGTTGCTCGCAGGGGCTGCATGTGATGTACGTGGCCGCTGACACTGCCTGTCTTGCCCCTCAAGGTATCGACCAGGGCCAGATGACGTACGATGGCCAGCACTGGCACGCCACCGAGACCTGCTTCTGCTGCGCGCAGTGTAAGAAGTCCTTGCTGGGCCGACCCTTCCTGCCCAAACAGGGGCAGATCTTCTGCTCCAGGGCCTGCAGCGTTGGCGATGACCCCAATGGCTCTGACTCCTCTGACTCAGCTTTCCAGAGCGCGCGAGCCAAGGAGTCCCGCCGCAGCGCCAAGATTGGCAAGAACAAGGGGAAAGGTGAGGAGGGGGCGCGCAGCCCGTGCAGCCAGCTGCAGGTCACCTCCAACCGCCTCTCCACCGATGTGGACCCGCTCTCCCTGCAGATGGACTTGTTGAGCCTGGCTGGCCAGACACCGAGCGTCAACAGGGAGCACTTGTGGAGGAGCCGGGATGAACTCTATCACTACGGGAACAAAATGGAGCAAAGTCAGTCCCAGAGCCCTTTGCAGCTTCTCAGTCAGTGCAACATAAGGACCTCCTATAACCCCAGCCAGGTCCCGGGCTCGCAGTCAGATTTATGGGCAAAACATTTCAGCAACCCAAAAAGGAGCTCCTCTCTGGCGATGAAGAGCCACAGCGGCAGCTTCATCCAGGACTGCAGAGAGGACTACTATTCGGGGAGGCTTCGCTCACAGGAGAGCTACAGTGACATGTCCAACCAGAGCTTCCCGGAGACCAGAGGAAGTCTCAAAGTCCCCAAGTATGAAGAGGAAGAGGAAGGCGGGATGCCAACACCACAGTGCCGCACCCGTCACCCCATCAATGCCCTGAAGTTCTCAGAGGACCTGACACCCACTGAGCAGACTCCCCGTGGCTCCATGGAGTCCCTTGCACTCTCCAATGCAACAGGTAAGTCACTCCAGCTCCTGGTCACCCTGTGCCCAGGCCAGGACCTCTGTGCAGTGAGGTCCCTGGTGCCAAGGCTGATGTCTTCCCATTACAGGGCTGCCTGACATC
The DNA here is from genome assembly GCA_013399055.1 of Ramphastos sulfuratus. Taxonomy (NCBI): domain Eukaryota; kingdom Metazoa; phylum Chordata; class Aves; order Piciformes; family Ramphastidae; genus Ramphastos; species Ramphastos sulfuratus. The sequence continues at coordinate 21,010 of WBNM01019207.1, read as the reverse complement.
TTAGGGACTGCTGCTTGGGCCATGGGCTTGCCTGCTTGGCCCCAGCGTGCTTGGTAGCCCCTGTCAGTGCTTGCATGTTTACCAAGGCTTTATAATGGCTGACCCTTCTGTGTAGCTCAAAATGAGTGCTTTCAAGCTCTTTAATCCTCCAGTTTGTGAAGCAGGGGGGGAAAAATCAAGGCCAGCTGCTAATGTAGAGGCAGATTCCAGCCTTCAGTGCTTGAAGGGCTGCTGTCAGCTGCCCTTTCAGGCTGAAAATATTTTAAAATGCTTTGAAATGGGCCCTGTTAACCCTTTTTGCATGTTACACAGTCCTCAAGCATATGACTAGCTCAGATAAATTACCCCCTCCCTTCCTCTATGCACAACTCTTTTTTTCTCCACTTCCGCAGTCCTCTGGTAGCATTGAGCCCTTTTCTCGTGAGCTCATCCCCGGGCAATGTTCCTCAGTCCTCTCACCCCACACATGTTTGGGTTTCATTGTGTGGCTGCAGGGATGGATGTGCGTGCTTGGACATGTCTGTGACAGGGCTGTGGTCTGCCACTGGGCACTGGGGAGACTCAGCCCTGGTGTACACCATCCTCTGTAGCCAGCTGTAGTTTGCATTACTGAGCACCTGCACTTGTCTGGCACAGCTGACACTTGCCTCTGAGTCCCTCTGCAGAAAACTTCTCAGAAAAGAGAAGGCTGAGCCTAGTTTGCTCACCAGAGACAGTCGTGTGTTTTCTTTGCTGCTCCCCTGGCTTTTCTCTCTTCCAGCCAGGCATTGCTTGGATTTGGGCAAGTACTACATCTGCCCCCTGCAAAATGGAGCCCACTGGTCTTGCTGTCACCGCAAGCAGCTTGTGGGGTGTTTGGTAACCAGTCCCAAAGCCCTTCCATGAGATGCTGGCTCTGCCCTGCCTGGATGGAGGAGTTTGCTCCGCTACAGGCTGCTCCTGGGTTTCAGTGTGTTTGTTTGGGGAAGTTGCCAGTCCTGTGTCAAGATGTGAACTGCTCTCTCTGTTCAGCCAGGATCTCCCTGACTGGCAAATGGTAGAGCAGGGAGGAGAAAAGAAGCTAATGAGCTGGAGAGAGTTTTGCTCAAACAGCCTCAGAAATACACAGAGGAAAAATGGATGTGAAATGGTAAGGGAGTTGGGAATTGCTCTGTGAAACAAGGTTTCCCTGGGCAAAACTTCATGTTTCCAAAACCATTCACATTCCTGAAAGCTTGTATTGTGTAAATCCCATTAGTACAAAGAGTCTTGAGCAACACCGGGTTTGGATGAGCAATCCCCAAGTGTTGGAGGGGTTGTTGCATGCTTTGGAGCTGAAGTGTATTGGGGATACAGGTCAAGAGACAGGAAATGTGGCGAGGCCTTCGTATTAGAGTGCAAATCATTCTGCCTTTCGATTTAGAAAGCTCTTTTCAAAACGCTGGGAGGGAGACCTTCCCAAAATATCCATCCTCTGTATGTAGCCGAAGTGTGTATTTCCTGACAGGCAGTGCCTGTCTTAACCACATACTTCTTTCCAGCTTTCTGGAGCAGATGCTCAGCATGATGGGGCTTGCAATGACTTCAAGCAGTTCCTCTGCAGACTAAGGCGATAACATTTTTATTAATGTGTAAGATTCTAATAATTTTCTGTGCTCTGGGACCTGGCTCAACACAAGCCGAGGGCACTGCAGCAGTAGCAGGCAGCTCCCAAGGGCTGTATGCATGATTACAGAGGGCACAATTATCATACCATTTAATTGGCAGCATTTTGAGAACAGGAGGATTTGGTGACCTGGCCAACATCTGCTCTCATCACCCCTGCAAAGTTTCCCCACCACCACAGCCCAAGGGTCGAGCTCACCCCATGCCCTCCTCCCCAAATGCCCCAGCTCTGCTTTGCAAGAAACTCCTGAGCATTCACATGTGAGGTCTCTTTGAGCTACTCAGGCTGCACTGTTGCACCACCTTATAAAAGTGAAATAATTAACACTGCATCCATCCAACATTTTATGGCATCACTGAAAACGATTGCGTTTTTTATAGGGAGCTGAAGGGCAAACAGCCCCTGACCTGCAGAGCACATGTTAAAAGCTGGTCCCTCCCTGGCAGCAGATTTTGCTGTGATGTTTCTATTAGGACTTAACTGCTAATTAGCTAGAGATATCAGTAAAAGTGGATAAATCTTGGGGTGTGCAGCAGCAGTCCCTGTCCTCTGGCTAAGAGGCTTCCTTCTGTGAACAGCTGTTGTCCCTGCAACGTTTGTCATGCATTCAGTGCTGGACCAGGGGTCACCCATTGAGTGGGTCAATATCTCTGTGACCTTACCAAGCAGGCTCTTCTTAATCACTTTAAACCCAGTTCCTTATGGGTTACTGGAGAGGTATGACACTATCTTAATCCTGGGTACTTCCCTTATGGTGCTCAGTTGTGTTCTGCTCTCTCACCATGGGTAGCAGTGCACTAGCAGGCACCTGAATTGCAGAGGTGGCTGTGACCCTCCTTGTGCTCCATGTCAGGGTTTGAATTAGATGGGAGTGCCTCTGCTGTCCTCTGGTTTGTGCTTGTGTAATTGCTGCAAATGCTGATGTGATTTAAACATGTTCTGTGGCAAAGGGCAGAGTTTCCTGCTGGGGAGGGCATCTCTCCTTTCCTCCTACCTTTGTTTGAAAAATCCCTTTTCTGCCACCAACTGAAGGCAATGACAGACTCTGATACTCTCCAACTTCTTGGAGACTGGGTTCTCCTCCTCCCCAGTGTCACCATTAGATGGAGAAGAAAAGAACAAAAAAGATTTCCCAGCACATTTTCCAAGAGAACTCATTTTTGCTGATTTTACGTTATCTTTTATATTTTATTTCCTTTGACTGCTTTTTCTTTTTTCTTTCCTTTTTTTTTTTCTTTTNTTTTTTTTTTTTTGTAATGGCATTGGTAACACTATAAACTGTGGATGCTGTAGCAATGTTTACCTCATGGCTCCCTTCATTAAGCAATCAGAAAAATGCTAAGAGATTTTGTCCAGGAAGCTTTTCTCATGAGGAGCAGCCTGATCTTCTCAGAGGTTAGTCACTTCCCCACAGATACTTGGTCCATCACAGCCCTGCTCCCAGTGCTTGTGCTCTGTCTTGCTCTGCTTGTGCTTCCACTGCCCTCTAAAAAGGTTTTGCAGAGGCTGTATGTGCCCATTAGCTAATTTAGCAACCAAGAGCTGATCTCTGCTGATTCCAAGCAGTCTTTTCCACAAAAAGCAGGTGGTCAAATAACCTCCTTGAGAAAGTACCCACGGGCTGAATGTTATTCCCTGGGAACAGTCTTTTTGTGTGCACCTTGCAAAGGGCAGGAGAGCTTTGAAGTAGAAGTCACGTTGAGCAGTGACACTGTTGTATGCAAAAGGAGAAAGAGATTCTAAGTATTCCTTGAGAGGAAAGGAGTCTTGGTGAGGGTAAGAGCCTCATCTGTCACAGGCATTAATCCAGGCAAAGAGAAGTGGCAAACTGGTACTGTTGCAGGATGGAATTTCATATGTATGACACACATTTCCCCTGTCATCTGGGTGCTGGTTATACCCAAAGGCCTCATCCAGCTTGGTTTTCCAGGACTGAACAGCAACTGGGATATACCCAGAAAGCACAGAGTCAAAAACTCTTTGGAACGTGTCCATGAGTCAATGCTGATCCCCGTGTGTCTGAGTTGCAGTCACCTGATGGTGTCATCTGTCTCCAGTGCCCTCTTCTTCCTCTGCCCAAGCAGGAGCTGAAAGGGTGGGGAGGTGAAGATAGAACTCTGTTTCTCAATGCCAAGGTGATATTTTCCAGAGAAGCATCCTATAGCCCAAGCTCTCCAATGCTGAGGGCTCAGGAGCAGCTCCTGAACACCCTCAGAGGTGACAGTGAGGTGTTCAGTGTTTGGCGGCTGGCTCTATCCCCATGTCCTCAGTGGCACTACATCCTGTGGGTGTTCCTCAACTTCCTGGGATAGAGATGGGGTAGGTGTTGGTGATGCCAATGAGGGAGCTGCAGGGGTGCTTCTAGGTTCAGATGCAATCCCCTTCCCTGGCAGCGCCCATGTAGGACTGCTGCCAACCAAGGGACTGACTGATTGGGAAATACACCCTGACTGCCTTGGGATGGCACCAGGGGCACACCGTGGGAGGCTGCCAGCACCATGACCCGGTTGGCCAAGTGCTCTGCTTTCCCCTGAACTGTTTACTTTCCATGATTTCCACTTACATAAGAGTTCTGCTTTATTTCTACACACCCTGAGGCTGCTCCAAAGTGAGATGAGGCTGAGCTATAAACAAAGCTCCAGGCAGGCTGTTTCTCCATAAGTTCCTTTTTAGTTCTCAAGGTTGAACTTGAAATAAACTCTGCTTGAGGAGCAATGAGGGCATGCCTGCCTGGCACTATGGGAGAGAGAAAGTTCTGACACAGGGGGCTGGACACAAGAGATGCTGCACTGTCCCGTCCTGTGCCTCCATGGCTACCACTTAAACACTGGCTGTTACAGAATCATAGAATCATTTTGATTTGAAGAGAACATTAAGATCATTGAGTCCAAACAAATACCCAGCACTGCCAACTCCACCACTAACCATGTCCCTAAGTGCCACATCTACACAATCTTCTAAATACCTCCAGGGATGGTGACTCCACCACTTCCCTGGGCAGTCTGTTCCAGGGCTTAACAACCCTTTTGGTGAAGACATTTCTCCTAATACTCAACCTAAACCACCCCTGGCACAACTTGAGGCCATTTCCTCACACAGCACCTCAGTGTCTTTCTTGTATTTAAGGGCCTAAAACCGAACCCAGTATTCAAGGTGTGGTCAGTGATGATGACAGGAGCATGCTTGCTGCCCTAGTCTTGATGGCCACAGTAATGCTGANTTAAACCAGCACAACAAGCCAGGATGCAGTTGGCACACTACTGGCTCCTAGCTAGTGACCATCACCCCAGACCCTTTTTCACTGTGCAGCTTTGCAGCTGCTCTTCCCCAGACCCGCAGTGCTGCATGTCTGGGCTGAGTGCAGGATTAGACACCTCCCTGAGGCTCGGTGGTGAGGATCTGCGATGCACAGCTATGTGTGCACCGTGCTCGGCGTAAAGGCAGGAAACAAGCATCAGCACGGGCCTGGTTGTTTGCAATAGCCTAAATTCCAAGCGTTCTGCGTCCCCCCGCCGGCATGAAGCAGATGCTGCTGTCTCTGTGGTGGGATGCTGGCTGCAGTGGGGCCTCACCCCATGTCTGTGCAGCTTCTCGGGGAGTTTAATTTAATGGGGGCTGGGAGCTGTTTCTCCTCCTGGGGGGCTCTGCTGCCAGCCTCACGCCAGCGTGCGTGCTCTCTGCGGCCTCTCTGCTGTCGTCTGCCGAGTGGTTTAATAATTCATAATTAATGTAACTTGCAGCCCCGCTTCAGCAAAGCACACGGAGAGATGTAAGTGCCTCAGGGTGCTTTGTTGTGGCAAGGTTGCAGCCGTGGTGCTCACGAGAAGTATCTCCGTGCTGTCACTTTGCTTACTTGGTTCTTATTTCCCTTGGCAGTGCTTTATGTGATAAACACGGTTCTTAATAGGGGCGGGGAAGGACTTCAGAAGGGATGGTACAGAATGCTAGTAGCAAACCTGAACATTAACCAGAAACTGCTTTGTCTTCCTGGCGCTGTAACCAGCTCGGGTTTTATATCAGAACACCCGCAGATGAGTTGCAGCTTTCCCTTGAGCTCATCCAAAAGCGTTTCCATGGCTCAGGGGTGAAATATTGAGGCTGGCAGCTTCACACAGTGGAGAATGGCAGCAAAATTACCTGCTGTGTCCACATGTCCTGCAGTACAGGCTCCAAGTCTGGCCATGGCACAGCTGCCAGGCCATGCCGACAGCAGCGGATGCCATCGCTCATCTTCCGGTGCCAAAGTCTCTGCAACAGCCACCAACAGATGCACTTGGTGTCTCAGAGCATCATTTGGCAGAATGCTGCTGGGGTCAGCACATCACCCCTCTGCATTTGCACCCTTGGTGATGTGTAACAGCCATCCTGTGCCACAGGCCAGAGCTGGGCTCCTGCTCCTCTGGATGGCCTCGGGAAACAGATTCTCAGGTTTCCTTGTTAGAAAAAAATCACTGCTGTGCGGCGAGGTCTCCTCTCACACTCTTCCTTCCAGTTTAGAAGTTGCTTGGGTTATTAGCTGTGTTCCCAGATGAAACACTTCATTAGGAGGGAGCTGCAGTGGCTGTAAATAAATACTGGTAATTCAAGGAAGATCGGGGTCTCAGTGCACTGGTGTAGCTCTGAAATGGCAAGGGCCACAAGAGGAGAGGGTCAATACCAGGTTCACTGCTGGAGAACCCAGAGCCACCCTACATGTACCTGGACATCCACTGCCTTTGGGTGCCTTGGGAAACCCTCCAGTGCTGGAGCCTGTGACTGCAGAGGAAGAGTTTTCTTCTCCAGCTGAAATTTTCCTTGCAGGCCTGGAGAATAATATACTCTTTGCATTTTTTACTATGTTTGAAAGCTGCTATTATATCCCCATCAACCTTCTCTTCTCTAGACTAAACAATCCCTCTGCTCTTTCAAACTTTATTCCTAGGTTACATTTTCTATATGAAATTTTTTAGACAGATGGTTATTTCTGTCCTCTGAACTCACTGCAGTCAGACTGGAGGCCTCCTGGCTTGTTCCCACTACTCATCGCTGAGGCTTTGTGGCTCTGCAGAATGGGGCAGGATCGTTTAGGGAGCTTTGAAAGACTAATCTGGGCCTAACTCCTACTCATGATGCTTTTCACCTTGTGTTGTTGTAAATGTAAAGTTAATCCTGGAGGCACCTTTGTGTTTTGCACAGGTTAGAAGTTATGTCCTCAACTTGGTAACTAGTTTGGGCACCCTAAGTGCCATGCAGAGCTCCTAATGCTTTCAGTGATGCTGTAAAAGAACAGCTTTGCTCCTCAGTAGGTGGAAAAAATCCTTCTTTGCCACCGTGAGCACATAAAACTGAATTTTCCTGGTTCCAGACCACACAGCTTGTCGGGTCTCTTGCTAATGTGGCTCCCAAGGAAAGACTTGTGGACGTGCAGTCTGCTAGATCTTCCTGAGAAGATGCATTTAACCCTAAGCAAGGAGCATTTCTGACTCAGTCATTCAGAGGAATGAAGCCATTGGCTCTTGGGGTGGCTTTGCTTCAGCCTCCCGAGCATGAGCTCCATCACCTCTCAGAACTTCGTGTGCTGGTGGTGTACGTGCTCTTGTGCTGGATTCCTCTTACAACTGACATTTTCCCAGAGATTCAAGATCTTAAAATGTGTGTGTTTAATTATAATCAGGCTGTCTGGATGAACAGCCAGAAATGTCCCCTGGACCTAATAATCACTGATTTAAAGTTGTGCTCCAAGCATGAGCTGTGCATGTACCACAGGCTTCTCATCTGCAATTGCTTCCCCCTGTGCTGGCCAGGGGAAAAGACAAAACTACTCACAGTGTCTACCTGAGGTGTGTGTCCAAGGGTCTGGAAACACCCATTCTGCATACACTACAGCTGTGAAGCACTGGCTCTTCCTTTGCAAAAGCCTTTCTCCAGGCACTTGTGAGGAGGATTTGGTTGTCACTGGATGCAGGACAAGAGGAGGAGGGCACTGAGACCTGTGGGTAGCGGCTGGCTGTGCACCGGGAGCAAAGCACCTGCTTGCCCCATGTCCCTGCAAGGCAGGGCAAGGTCTGCCCCTTTGAAACGATGCTGCCACAATCAATCTGCTGGCACTGCAGAAGCATCCCGTGGTGTTTGGAGCTCCACTCGTGCGCAGCACTGTCGCGGCTCGCTCCCACTGCAGAGCTGCGTTGGCTCTCTTAACGAAGGGTTGCACAACTGTCACCCAGGGCTCATTTTCTTTGGCATCAGCTATCGTCTGACAGGTCTGATTAAGGCCACGTTCGGCTGTCATCGGCCGTGACTCACGTTCGGATCAGCTCCCCTGGCAATCCCATTGTTATTCTGGCTTTTCAGGAGGTCTTTGTGCTGCTTTTTCCTCTCGGGGCCGCTGGGCTCCTCCTGCAGTGGCACAGGGGGCACATGGGGAGCAGTACCTGGGTGTGACAAGCAACATCCCCGGGAACAAAGGCAGAAAATGATGGCTGTAGAAGGGATCCTGTCAAGGGATGTGTACAGCAATTGCTCGATCCCATGACAGGAGCGGGGAGCACAGGTGGACAGGTCCTTGGAGGGGATGAGGAACCTGCATGGAACTGTTTCCAAAGGGTGGACATCAAGGCTGAGTTAGCTCGCTCCAGACCAGCATGTCCTAGGGAAAAAAGCATGAAGCTGACTTGAAAAGCATATCCTTTTCAAAACAAAACGTGGCTTTAATTTTTATTTTAACCCAGACCCTCCCTTTTACTGCAGTGTTCAGGGATCACCTTCGCTTTAGCTTCCTCTGTAACCCGAAGCTCCAGAAACAGCCCCACGAACAGCAGCAAGACAAAGGAGTAGAGAGAAATGTCTGCAGTGGCTGGGACTCAGGGAGCAAAGCCAAATGGCTTGTGCTGGAGTGCTGAAGCTCTCCCTGGTGTCACTGAGAGGAGGATTTGGAAAACCTTGCCCATCTTTGCAGAATCAGTTGATCTTTCTAAGACTAAGTCCAAAGAAAGCCTGAGGCAGCTCACGAGCAGGGTTGGTGAGAGCAGCCCTTGTTCTTGTTCAGGTTTGGCAGGCAGCAGCTAACGCCGAAGGAGCTGAGCTCTCGCTGAAATGTAAGCAGCTTTTATTAAGGGAGAAAAAGAAGTTTGTTCTTGAACCATGGGCCGGGTTGTTGATTTTTCAAATTGATTTACAAAGCCATAAATTCTGGGTGATTGCATAAGGGCCGTGCGTCATGTTGGAAATCCTGCTGATGGTGCACAGCTCTCCGCGTTTGGTCTGCACCGGGAGGTTGTCAGAGGGGGACGGGGAGAAGAGTGCCAAAGCAAACGCTCTGCATTTGATTTGGGATGAAATGGATTTCCTCTGAATAGCTTATGAAACCTCGTCCCGAGCTGGCGGTGCACGCACTGACTGCCGCTGGTTGCCAAGCCAACCTGGGGATAGTCAGAAAATAGATAGGAAACACCCAGCAAACAGCCCAGGGACTAGGGCGATGTGAGGTGTGTTGAGTTTCTTGTTGATGGGCAGGTGCTGAACATGCCCCACTTCTCTGCTGCCAGGGGAAGCTTCCTGGGGTAGAGGAGAGCACCTTGCTTGAGCTCAGGGCTGGCTGGCACATGGGAGATGCACAGTGGGCCACCTTCCTGAGCAGGGCAGCCTGTCAAGCTGGAGCCGGTGTTCCTGGCTCCTGTCCATGTGCAGCTCCTGGGACATCTCCAGAGGCAGCCTGATCCTCCTACTGGCCCACTGCTTACAGGGAGCTCCAGCACACTCCCTGGAGCTTGGGTGTTTCCTTGCCTTCTTCAGTACCTGAATGCATGCACATAGCCCTATCAGTCCCCCTACAGGTGTGTCATAGGTTTTTAAGAGCACGACAGGCTGAGATTATTTCACTTTAGTCTTTTTCTCAGGAAAAAGGGCAGTAAAATAAAAAGGAGAAGAAAATACAGAGAGATTGTATTTAAAAATATGCAGGAAAAGATAGGGCATGCATGAATCCTCAACACCTAATACAGATACAAGCTAAATAAGAATTCCCCAAAACCTTCCCCCCAGCCAAACCAAAACCACCAAAACCCCAGTGCTCATTTACTCCCATCCCCCATTGTCTCCCAATTTATGCCTCAAACAGCCCAATTCACTGTGGCCCACAGCCTACCACAGGGTACTCCTACACNTATCAAGTTGCAGACAGTGTAGACATATGGGGAAGGAAGTCGTGAAAGCAACTTGGAGTCCAACTCAAAACACCTTAAATTGGTGTCATTTCCCCAAAGGAGGAACTGCCTGCTCTTAAAAAAACCCCACATCTTGAAAGGGCTCTTCAGGACAGCATTTAAAACATTGAGTTATTTTTTAACACAGAAGTCTTGCACCAAATGCAACCTTCTCCCCTCATCTCTGGTGATAGAAAATTCTCCTTTTTTTTAACTCTCTTTTGTCTTCCTTTCCCCTTTTCCTACAAAGGCCTCTCAGCAGATGGTGGAGCCAAGCGCCAGGAGCATCTCTCCAGGTTCTCCATGCCTGACCTGAGCAAAGACTCAGGCATGAACATCTCAGAGAAGATGAGCAACATGGGGACGCTGAACTCCTCCATGCAATTCCGAAGCGCCGAGTCCGTCCGCAGCCTGCTGTCAGCGCAGCAGTACCAGGACATGGAGCCGAACCTTCATGACCTCGCCAGCCCCCTTGGGTACCGAGAGCGACCGTCGCATGGGCGCATGCACCAGAGCTTCGACTACGGTAGCGGGGTGCCCGGGGGCAATCTGGGGGTGCAGGAGGTCTCAAGGCATGCCCCCATGAGTGAGCGCACGCGCCGGCGAACTAACCTGCGGGACGACGACCGGCATTACCGCCCACACCGGTCCCGGCGCTCCCGCCGATCCCGGTCAGATAACGCCTTGCACCTGGCCAGCGAGCAGTGCTACCGCCTGAAGGAGAGACCCTCACTGCGAGCCAGGGAAGACTATGACCAGTTCATGCACCACAGGAGCTGCAGAGAGACGATGGAGCAGGGTCCCCGCAGGGACGTCTATGGCCACTGTCCCCGGACAGTATCGGATCTCGCCTTGCAGAACCACTTGGGCGAGCGATGGGGTCCCTACTTCGCCGAGTACGACTGGTGCTCCACCTGCTCCTCCTCTTCGGAGTCCGACAACGAGGGGTATTTCCTGGGGGAGCCGATTCCCCAACCCGCGCGCCTGCGGTACGTGACCAGCGAGGAGCTCCTGCACAAGTACGGCTCCTACAGCATGCCCAAGTCTTCCACGCTGAGCGCCAGGGGACAGTTGCACAGCCGGAAAAGACAGAAGAGCAAAAACTGTATCATATCCTAATGGCATCCTTGCTAGGCACCTTGGGAGAATGTAAATTACCCCACAAACTTGCACTGGTTCAGATCATGTAAGCGCTTTTGTTGTAACAGACAAAACAAAACAAAACAAAAGACCTGAAGGGTAGGGATTTGTGAGAAGGTTGTAGACTGGCTTCTATAAATAGTCATAATCCTGGGCACAGTGAATATATTTTGCACATCTTACTTTGGAGAAGAGAATGATAACAAAGAGTTCACTTTAGCCTGTACTATTTACCCAGTAGCTTTCCCTCTTTGTGCCAGGTACTGCCTCCCTTTTGCGTTCTGTCTGTCCGTGCGTTTTGGTTGCCGCTGTCGACTCTCAGCATCAGTTTTGCCCGGTAGCTTTTGCTTTCCACCACGTTTTTGTTTCCCATTAGCCATGCTGGTAGGTGATTTGTCTCTCAGATGGTGTAGGAGCCTAAGTTATTTCCATAATCGTTGTAAATGCAATGTAAATGAGAGTTTGGAGAAAATATTTTTGTATTTTGTAATATCAGAGGAATTTCTATATCTTAGGAGTCACTGGGAAAATGCATGCACAGTCAGAGTTGTTTTCAGCCAGAGCTAACCAAACAGTACACAACACACACCCTTTTCCAAGACACACACCCACCCTTTTCCATTTTATCATCAAATTTCTTATGTATATCAGTGAGAGTTTAAGTTGTCATTTGTTTTGAGGGTCTAAACCTTTCTCCTGTTCCTAGTAAATAAAGAGAACATTTTCTGATCCATTAAATCTTGAAGAGGCCTCGGTGGCATTTTGAAGCCTGTGCTTTCCAGGTCTGCTCCATCGGTCAGATACAAGAATCCTGACAGCTCTCATTTACTCCCTTTTTTTTTTTTTTTTCCCTTTCATTTTTATTTCCTTTTTTTTTTTTTCCTTCCATTATTAAGTAGGAAAGAACAAAACTACCAAATGTCTGCAACATTGTAAATGACCAAAGCCAGAGAAGGAATTTCACACCTCTGTAGAGAACGCTGAAGTTACTAAACATTGAACTATTATTTGGAGTAAATAAAAGTGTTAATGGTGCAATTGTGTGATGTCAGCATGACGTTGTTTTGAATATAGACTTGTCTTATGGTGCTCTAGTCTCCTGGGTTATGTTAACTGCTGTTCATTACCAAGTGGAAGTCTCAATATTGCCTACTGCCTAACATGTAAGAGAATGACCGCAACCTGCTCCCCACAGGTCTCATCCTGCCCTGGCGAGATACCTTCATCCCCACAAGGGGTCTGTCCCCTGGGTGGGCTCAGCCCCACAGCATCCTCGCCATGGCACAGCACTCTGAAACATGGCTCAGCTGTATTGTGCTATGGTGGATGTGAGTGTTCTCTGTATGCTTTAAACCTTTGGGTACTGCCGTGGTGGCAGGTGCACGGGGGCATTCAGGCTGGTGCTGGTAGTTCTGGGAAGGAGCAGGTTTACAACAGGAGCTCTTGGCACCCGAGGATGCAGGTTGGCATTAAGCTAGGCTTTGAGCTGCAGTAGGGCTGAGAGGCTGAACCAGCTGCATCACCCTCGCCCCACATGCTGCCAGCATCTCGGGGTGCCCCAGGCCCTCCGCCAAGCCAGCCCCTGCCCTGCACCCAAGGCAGGAGGCTCTCGCTGCAGGGCTGGTGCTAGCACCCCAGGGTGTGCACAGGGTCACCCTGTTGCCCAGTCAAAGCAGCAGATACAGAAAAATCTTGAAGATGGGTGTCTTCATACCACAGACTATTGCTAGGAGTTTTTTTGTTGTTTGTAAAGGACAATGTGTTTTTTTTTATTCCTTTAAAAAAGAAAAATAAACAAAAAAAAAAGAAATTACACTTAAGTAAATTTTAAAAAAAAAAAAAAAAGTGTTTTTTTTTTCCAGTTGGAATAAATGGAAGTATTTATCCCAAGGGAAGAGTCTCATGTGTATGTTTATTTACTCTTAAGGAGTGTCAGTTAATCGTGAGTATAAAACTTGATTTTCATCTAGCTGGTCTTGCACTTAAATCACAACAACCAGCTCAGCCCTGACAGGGTTTCAGTGGGCAGGGATAGCCAAGGGAGGAGCATCTGCTGTGCCTTCCAGAGGGTTGGTCACCTGCATCCATTTTTTCGTGTTAAAAAAGGCAAGNAACTTCTCATCACCCCAGACCCCCCCCCACCCAGGTCCTTTTCCTCAGGGCTGCTCTCTAGCCATTCACCACCCAGTCTGTATTTGTGCTTTCCCTGGTATAAGTCGGTGCAGTGCAGCCAAAACCTCCAGCAGGCCTCAGGCTTACGCTAGGGAATCCTTCAGCCTGTAATTGATAAATGACAGCCTTGTCCTTTGAATGAGCACAGATCTTCCCATGTTTTCCAAAACAGGGTAGGGGTATTGCTTTCAGTGGCAAGTATGACACTGTAACTACAGGTTATTATATAACTGGCATTTAATATGTACAATTTAATTAATTGTCAGTGATTAAAAGCACAACGAGTGTTGTCTGTCAGTTCCAGTACAGCTGAGCTGCTCTTTATGCAGCAGGAGCCTGAATGGCTCAGCAAATGGTGAAAAACTAATCCCCAGCCTTTTCCCTTACCCTGCTGCTGCCTCTCCCTAGGGATAACCTAACAAGCTTTGAAGGCTCCTCCCAGCCAAACTGTAGCACCTTTTCCCATGCAATTTTGTACCAGAATCCAGGGCCTGGTGTCCCCATACAGGGGGTGGTTTTGCTGCTGGAAGCAGCTCTTCAAAACCCAGAGATGCTGTAGAACATCTCTATATCCCTGCAGGCCATTGATGTGCAACCCAGGAATCAGAGCAGATGGACAACTAACTGGGGAGTTAAGAGTATCTTGGGTGATGCTCCCTTCCACTGAGCCCTTCACTGGCATAACAGGAAGGTCTTCATTTTGTAGGCAGGATAGTGCTGATAAATACTGAGTTGGTACAATCTTCAGCAGTAGAAGTGGAAACACAGCTTCCAATCCCCATGAGCTGCGGAAGTCCCACACACGTTGAGATGCTTTTAAACAAAAACAAGCAAACAAAAATGAAACAAAGCAAACAAAAAACCCCAAAACAAAAAATACAAACAAAAATCCCAAACAAAAATAGCACCAAAAAAACCCAAAAAAAGCAAACAAAAACCAAAACCAAACCAAAACAAAACAAACCCAAACAAACAACAACTTGCTGCTTGGGTTTTTTTTTTTGGTTTTTTTTTTCCTTTAGCCCATTTGGAGTATGATTAACCATTTCTGACAAACCCACTGAGCCCAAGTGATGGAGCTCCAGGTCTGTCAAATTTTGCTCCATGGCCATCTGGCCCCACAGCTTTGCCTCTCTGTGCATGCTGCACACAGGTGCCAGTGCCTGTGGGAACGGAGGCTCTGTACAGGCATTTGCTTCCATGGTTCCAATAGTGGAGTAGAGGTAACACCACCTGAAGCTCAGGATAGGTATCAATAGGTCCACTTTTCCTGGCTGGGCACAGTGCTGAGGGAGTGGGAAGGGTTTTGCTGGGCAGCTGTGTTCCCAGAGTCAGCCTGGCACACTGTCAATATTGCTTATGAAAACATAACAATAAAATGTGATCAGGTCTATCACTGCCTCAACTGTCTTCCATTTTAAAAAGTCCATTTTTTAATTCTTTCCCTTTTTCTTCCTAAAAGAAGTCCTTGTGACCCCAGTGGATGGGCTGGCTTCAGCAGCATTCTGCCCGTCCCAGCATAGCTGTGCAATGCTGACCACAGCCAGGGGATTAGGCTGCCTCTGGGCTTGGGTTCAGAGCATGCATCACACCCCTCATGCTGGTCCTGAGTAGGCAGCCACACAACCCCTCAGCAGCTGTTACCTCACTGCAAAGCCAACATCTGCACTGCACATTTGGCTGCAGCCCAGGCACCAGCAGAAGCACAGCATCCTTCATGTCCATGTTCAGAATTACAGAAGCACAGAATTAACCAGGTTGGAAAAGACCTCTAGGATCATCCAGTCAAATCTATCACCTAATCCTTCTAATTAACTAAGCCATGGCACTAAGTGCCTCATCCAGTCTCTTTTTAAACACCTTCAGAGACAATGACTCCACCACCTCCCCTGGCAGCCCATTCCAATGCCAATCACTCTTGCTGTGAAGATTTGCTTCCTAATGTCCAGCCTAAACCTGCCCTGGCGCAGTTTGAGACTGTGTCCCCAGCAGAGCTCCTACAACACCCAAAATGCCCTGACATGGGCAGCATGTGAGCCCAAAAACCACTGGAGCTGTGCAGGGGAAGCTTCCAGCACACTGAGGCTTGTATTTTGGGAAGCTGAAAGCCACACCACCTTGAACCCATGTAGGTAAATGGTAATCAGCTGCAGAAAGGTGCAGAGATAGGGAGTATGAGGTTACAAAGAATCAGAACCCCCCTGATCTGGAAATTGTTCTAAGCAGATAATACTCTACCTGCAAAAGGCCCAAGTGGCTCTGGCTACACAACTGCTGCCAAGCTCACAGGAGAAAAACTCGGAAAATCCAGGGAAAAAGCTTGGAAAACCCAACTGCTTATGAAGAGGAACATGTCTATGCTGAGCTTAAAGACAGCAGCATTGGGTGGTGGATTAATTAAAGAAGGCAATTAGGCAAAAGGCTGCTGAGAAACAGGCATGCAGTTAGCATTGCAATTTGATACCCTAAACAGCCCTGCCCATGCAGCACAGGGCAGACAGCACCAAACCCTGGCACTCCTCAGTCACTGCTGCCCCTGCTCCACAGTTAACTTCCAGCTAAATCTGGCCTGCTGAGCTGGGAGCTGCCATGTGGTCTGGTGAACTTGGTCCTTGTGGGCTATGATAAACAAACCAGAGAGAAAGATAGATAGATAGATAGATAGATAGATAGATAGAGAGATAGAGAGATAGAGATAGAGATAGATGGATAGATATATATATAGAGAGAGAGACAGAGATAGAGAGAGATAGAGATAGAGATAGAGATAGAGATAGATAGATAGATAGAGATAGATAGATAGATTAGAGATGAAGAGTGAGAGAGATAGAGATGGATAGACAGAGAGATGAAGAAAGACAGAGAGACACGCAGAGGTTAGAGAGGGATGGATAGATGGATGAATGTATGGATAGATAGAGATGGAGCTAGATAGATAGATGGATAGATAGAGATGAGAGAGATAGAGAAATGGATAGATAAAGAGAGACTGGCGCACATAGAGAGGTTAGAAAGAGAGATGGATGGATAGATAGATAGATGATAGATGGATAGATAGATAGATGGATGAATGGATAGATATAGATGGAGCTAGCTAGATGGATAGAGAGAGATGAAGAGAGAAAGATGGATAGATAGATGCAGAGAGAGAGATGAAGAGAGAGAGAGAGACAGGTTAGAAAGAGAGAGAGAGGGATGGATAGAGGGATGAATGGATAGGTATAGATGGAGCTAGATGGATAGAGAGATGAAGAGAGACAGAGATTAGATAGATAGATAGATAGATAGATAGATAGACAGACAGACAGACAGAAGCTCTCCGTGCCTTACATTTACATACAGTTATGCTATTCTTGAAATCTAGGCTGTCCTCATTCTGCTGGAGATTATCTCTCACCTACTCAATCACCATCCTGCATGGCCAGTGGAAGCTCATTAGCTGAGAGCAATTTCAGAGGACTACATTTGAAAGCTTTTCTTTTCATGCAGCACATTGTCAACATATAGCCTTAAAACTATTTAATAACTCAGCTCCTGTCTGAGTACAAAGGGCCATGAACTGGAGAGCAGGGTCCCATTTCCAACAGCATCTACAGGTCATGCCATATTGGTGCATTTATAAACTGTGCCTAGCAATAACATTTCTTTTCCTACAACAATTGCATTTACATCAGCCCACAGTGGGAGCCCTGTTAGCCAGGTTTTACCTCTCCATCTCCCACGAGGGGCCCACCACCCTTCTGGGACAGCCAAAGCAAATGCAGCTGAGAACTGATCTTTTCCCACCCTGTCATTACTGCATATCACAGGATGTCAGGGGTTGGATGGGACCCAAAGAGATCCAGTCCAACTCCCCTGCCAGAGCAAGACCAGACAATCTAGCTCAGGGCACACAGGAACACATCCAGACAGGGTTGGAAAGTCTCCAGAGAAGGAGATTCCACAACCCCTCTGGGGAACCTGTTCCAGTGCTCTGTGATCCTTACAGTCAAGAAGTTCTTCCTCATGTTGAGGTGGAGCTTCCTGTGCTGTAGTTTTTACCCATTGCCCCTTGTCCTATCCCAGGGCACAACTGAGAAGAATTTGTCCCCTCCCTCTTGACCCCCAGCCCTCGGATACTTATAAACATTGATTAAATCCCCTCTCAGTCTTCACCTGACCAAACAGCCCCAAGTCCCTCAGCCTCTCCTCATATGGCAGTGCTTCAGTCCCTTAATCATCCTTTTAGCCCTCCTTTATGAGCTCACCAACCTAGACACCTTCAGGATCCATTTTCTAGGTTTGCTCAGCTCCCTTTGCTTTGCTCAGCGTGAGGCTGCACCTTTCCATTCCTTTTAAATTGCTTGCAGACAACCCCTGGGCAGCTGAAGGGTTGTATGGCTCCTCCTTTGCTTTGGCCAGTCCTACCACTGCCTGCCCTTAGGAAAGCCTTTCCCATTTGGAACTAGATGATCCTTGAGGTCCCTTCCAACCTTACCATTCTATAATTCTATGATTTTCCACAGCTATTTCAGTATTTTACAATATGGAAATAAATATACATTAATAAATAAATGCAAAGCTTTTACGACTGGGTAGGGGCTTCTGGGTATTGCAGTTTCATTTTTTAAGACAGCAAGACACTACTGTAGTCACTTCTAGTGCCAAGGATGCCTGTCTGGACCTCTGAGGAAGGAAAAACCTGAGAAAATGTAAATTATTTGAGTCTGCTGCTTCTGTCCATTGCCACTGGACTCCAGCACTGCCTCCAGTCATGGAAAAGCAGCAGCAGCAGCAGTATCTGCCTCCATCCTCACCTGGGAGGAGCAGAGGAAGGCAGTTTGTAGGCATAGCCTGCTTGATNTAGACAGACAGACAGAAGCTCTCCGTGCCTTACATTTACATACAGTTATGCTATTCTTGAAATCTAGGCTGTCCTCATTCTGCTGGAGATTATCTCTCACCTACTCAATCACCATCCTGCATGGCCAGTGGAAGCTCATTAGCTGAGAGCAATTTCAGAGGACTACATTTGAAAGCTTTTCTTTTCATGCAGCACATTGTCAACATATAGCCTTAAAACTATTTAATAACTCAGCTCCTGTCTGAGTACAAAGGGCCATGAACTGGAGAGCAGGGTCCCATTTCCAACAGCATCTACAGGTCATGCCATATTGGTGCATTTATAAACTGTGCCTAGCAATAACATTTCTTTTCCTGCAACAATTGCATTTACATCAGCCCACAGTGGGAGCCCTGTTAGCCAGGTTTTACCTCTCCATCTCCCACGAGGGGCCCACCACCCTTCTGGGACAGCCAAAGCAAATGCAGCTGAGAACTGATCTTTTCCCACCCTGTCATTACTNCATTTGGAACTAGATGATCCTTGAGGTCCCTTCCAACCTTACCATTCTATAATTCTATGATTTTCCACAGCTATTTCAGTATTTTACAATATGGAAATAAATATACATTAATAAATAAATGCAAAGCTTTTACGACTGGGTAGGGGCTTCTGGGTATTGCAGTTTCATTTTTTAAGACAGCAAGACACTACTGTAGTCACTTCTAGTGCCAAGGATGCCTGTCTGGACCTCTGAGGAAGGAAAAACCTGAGAAAATGTAAATTATTTGAGTCTGCTGCTTCTGTCCATTGCCACTGGACTCCAGCACTGCCTCCAGTCATGGAAAAGCAGCAGCAGCAGCAGTATCTGCCTCCATCCTCACCTGGGAGGAGCAGAGGAAGGCAGTTTGTAGGCATAGCCTGCTTGATGGCACACTGTGCCTTACCTCAGGGACCAAAGGGCCCTTATCTACAGCTCCACCTTTCTGCTTCTCCTCTTCTTATTAACAGCTGAGCAAATTACCAGCTCCTCTGTTTTAGACAAACCCAGTTGCTTGCTAAAAGTCTCAGGAGAGTTTTCCCGTTGCAAAAGCAAATATTTATATCTGCTGCTCTCTTGGAGGCTCTGGATATGATCAACTCTTAAGGCAAGATTTATCTGAAAGAGCTGATTTATTAAAATGGATAAACAAAGGCCTGTGAAGCAAGTCGGGTCAGTCTAAATAAAGCATTAAGCTCTGAAGAGCACACATCAGATCACAGTATATGCATGCACATACATATGTGTGTGTATATAGAGCTATATATACATAAATACATACACACACACACAACTCACTCAGTTACACAGCCCCGCAGACTGGCATCCCATACAAACATCACCCCCAGCAGAAAGCCAGCCCTGAGCCAGGCTCTGTGTACGTTAGGCAATGTATATGTTAGCGTATGCCTGGGGTTTTAACAAACCCAGCCCAGCTGCAGTCATCCCTCCATCTTCCAGCCCTGCTTCTTCTCCGTGACTCACTTTCTCCATCTCCAAGCCTCCACCAGGAGGATGGATTTATCCCCAAGGACCTTCAAAACCTCAGATGAAGGAGGTTGTTAAACCAGTTTGAATGTAAAGCAGTGGCTCTGACTCATGGTTTGAGCCAGTTTTGTTGGCACCTGGATGTGAGCACACTCAGCACCCCCACCCCAGCTATCCCTCATTTCTATCAACACAAACCATGCCAATGGAGTCCTGGGCTGCAGCAAGAGCAGTGTGGGCAGCAGGGCAAGGGAGGGGATTGTGCCCCTTTGCTCTGCTCTCCTCAGACCCCACCTGCAGTCCTGTGTGCAGTTCTGGAGCCCCCAGCACAGGAAGGACATGGAACTGTTGGAGCCAATCCAGAGGAGGACACAAAGATGCTGAGAGGGCTGCAGCAGCTCTGCTCTGAGGACAGGCTGAGAGAGTTGGGACTTTGCAGCCTGGAGAAGAGAAGGCTTTGAGGAGACCTTAGAGTAGCCTTCCAGTATCTGAAGGGGGCTACAGAAAGGCTGGGGATGGACTACTGACAAGGTCTTGTCATGACAGGACAAGGGGCAATGGGTTTGAAGTGTCAGAGGGGAGATTGAAATTGGATGTTAGGAGGAAGTTGTTTGCAGTGAGGGTGGTGAGACACTGGCACAGGTTGCCCTGGGAGGTTGTGAAGCACAGAATCACCCAAAGTGATCTTTGATCATATTGGGTGATTCTGTGCTCCGCAACCTCCCTGGAGGTGTTCAGGACCAGGTTGGACGAGGCCTTGAGTGACCTGTAGTAGTGGGAGGTGTCCCTGAACTAGATGATCCTTGAGATCCCTTCCAACCTTACCATTCTATGATTCTGTAAGATCCTCACTGCTCAGAAGAGCTCAGTTCAGCTATATACAAGGTTTTGAAAATTCTTTTAAGAAGTCCGACTTTAATTGTCACTGTTTTGCTCAGCTTCAATGGCTAACACCAAAGCAGACTCAAGCAGTTTCTACTTTGGTACTCAGCTTTTATGGAAGAGCAAGGCAGGGCAGAGCCCCTTTCTTGTTGCTCATCACATACTCATTATTTACATTTTTCAGTATCCCAAGTAACTCAGCACAGAAAACAAATAAATGGAGCCTGAAACATATACAAAACATCTGGAGATGCTGCAGTTCTGTAATTATTGCTGCTCATTCACAATGCACCAGGGCTCCACAGAGTGCCTGTTGGAAAGGCCATTCAGATATTGGCCTGATGGAGACTTTTTTTTTTTTTTTTTTTCCCCTGTTGGCCTGGATGCTTCAAGATGAGCCCATCCCATCTGCTTGGGTCAGATCTCACCTTGACTCTTTGCCAAATCTGAAACAGCAAAATTTCTCATTCGTGCCGAGAGGCAGCAGCCTTTGGCCCAGGACAGTAAATACAGCTGGGCAGATCAGGGCTGCAGAATCATTTGTGTGTGCCTCTGCTAATTAGTGAAATGGTTATGATCCACTCTGTGGAAAAGGGAGAGGGAGCAAGGAAAGGGAAGTAAAAAAGAGAGGGGTGGAGGAG